>JAWIZW010000081.1:0-98867 GCA_034703905.1 Chenopodium berlandieri
ATCACAATTAAACAAAGCTATTTAAATCAAATGAAAGTCAAACACTTTCAAACAAAGCTTTTTGAATCAAATGAAAGTCAAATGCATTCAACAAAGCTAATTGAATCAAATGAAAGTCAAACATATTCAAACAAAGTTAATTGAGTCAAATGAAAGTCAAACACATTCAAACAAAGCTTTTCGAATCAAATGAAAGTCAAATGCATTCTATAAAACTAATTGAATCAAATGAAAGTCAAACATATTCAAACAAAGCTTTCTGAATTAAATGAAATTCAAATGCATTAAACAAAGCAAATTGAATCAAATGAAAGTCAAATGCATTCTACAAAGCTAAACGAATCAAATTAAACTCAAACACATTCTAACAAAGCTAATTGAATCAAATGAAAGTCAAACACATTCAAACAGTGCTTTTTGAATCAAAATAAAGTCAAACACATTCAAACAAATTTTTTTGAATAAAATAAAAATCAAATGCATTCAATAAAGCTAATTGAATCAAATGAAAGTCAAACACATTCAAACAAAGCTAAATAAATCAAAGGAAAGTCAAACACTTTCAAATAAAGCTTTTTAAATCAAATTAAAGTCTAATGCATTAAACAAAGCTAATTGAATCAAATGAAAGTCAAACACATTCAAACAAAGCTAATTGAATCAAATGAAAGTCAAACACATTCAACAAAAGCTTTTTAAATCAAATTAAAGTCTAATGCATTCAACAAAACTAATTGAATCAAATGAAAGTCAAACACATTCAACAAAACTAATTGAATCAAATGAAAGTCAAATGCATTCTACAAAGCTAATTGAATCAAATGAAAGTCAAACACATTCAAAAAGAGCTTTTTGAGTCAAACGAAAGTCAAATGCATTCATCAAAGCTAATTGAATCGAATGAAAGTCAAACACATTCAAACAAACCTAATTGAATCAAATGAAAGTCAAACACATTCAAACAAAGCTTTTTGAATCAAATGAAAGTCAAATGAATTCATTCAAGCTAATTGAATCAAAGGAAAGTCAAACACATTCAAATAAAGCCTTATTGAATCAAATTAAAGTTTAATGCATTCTACAAAGCTAATTGAAACAAAAGAAAGTCAAATACAGTCAACCAAAGTTTGTTGAATCAAATGAAAGTCAAACACATTCAAACAAAGCTTTTCGAATCAAATGAAAGTCAAATGCATTCTACAAAGCTAATTGAATCAAATGAAAGACCAACACATTAAAGCAAAGCTAATTGAATCAAATGAAAGTCAAACACATTCAAAAAAAGCTATTTAAATCAAATTAAAATCTAATGCATTCTACAAAACTAATTGAATCAAATGAAAGTCAAATGCATTCTACAAAGCTAATTGAATCAAATGAAAGTCAAACACATTCAAAAAGAGCTTTTTGAATCAAACGAAAGACAAATGCATTCATCAAAGATAATTGAATCGAATGAAAGTCAAACACATTCAAACAAACCTAATTGAATCAAATGAAAGTCAAACACATTCAAACAAAGCTGTTTGAATTAAATGAAAGTCAAATGCATTCAACAAAGCTAATTGCATCAAATGAAAGTCAAACACATTCAAATAAAGCTTTTTGAAACAAATTGAAGTCTAATGCATTCTACAAAGCTAATTGAAACAAAAGAAAGTCAAATACAGTCAACCAAGGTTAGTTGAATCAAATGAAAGTCAAACACATTCAAACAAAGCTTTTCGAATCAAATGAAAGTCAAATGCATTCTACAAAGCTAATTGAATCAAATGAAAGACCAACACATTAAAGCAAAGCTAATTTAATCAACAGAAATTCAAACACATTCAAACAAATTTTTATGAATCAAATAAAAGTCAAATTTATTCTAAAAAGCTAATTGAATCAAATTAAAGTCAAACACAATCAAACAAAGCTATTTAAATCAAACAAAAGTCAAATGAATTCAACAAAGCTAATTGAATCAAATGAAAATCAAATGCATTCTACAAAGCTAATTGAATCAAATGAAAGTCAAACACATTCAAATAAAGTTTTTTATATCAAGTGAAAGTCAAACACATTCAAACAAAGCTTTTTGAATGAAATTAAAGTCTAATGCATTAAACAAAGCTAATTGAATTAAATGAAAGTCAAACACATTCAAACAAAGCTAATTGAATCAAATGAAAGTCACACACATTCAAACAAAGCTTTTTAAATCAAATTAAAGTCCAACGCATTCAACAAAGCTAATTGAATCAAATGAAAGTCAAATGCATTCTATAAAGCTAATTGAATCAAATGAAAGTCAAACACATTCAAACAGAACATTTTGAATCAAACGAAAGTTAAATGCATTCATCAAAGCTAATTGAATCGAATGAAAGTCAAACACATTCAAACAAACCTAATTGAATCAAATGAAAATCAAACCCATTCAAACAAAGCTTTTTAAATAAAATTTATTCATTAAAGCTAATTAAATCAAATAAAAGTCAAACACATTCAAATAAAGCTTTTTAAATCAAATTAAAGTCAAATTTATTCTACAAAGCTAATTGTATCAAATTAAAGTCAAACACAATCAAACAAAGTTATTTAAATCAAATGAAAGTCAAATGCATTCAACAAAGCTAATTGAATCAAATGCATTCTACAAAGCTAATTGAATCAAATGAAAGTCAAACACATTCTAACAAAGCTTTTTGAATCAAATTAAAGTCTAATGCATTAAACAAAGCTAATTGAATCAAATGAAAGTCAAACACATTCAAACAAACCTAATTGAAACAAATGAAAGTCAAACACATTCAAACAAAACTTTTTTAATCAAATTAAAGTCTAATGCATTCAACAAAGCTAATTGTATCAAATGAAAGTCAAATGCATTCTATAAAACTAATTAAATCAAATGAAAGTTAAACACATTCAAAGAGAGCTTTTTGAATCAAATGCAAGTCAAATGCATTCATCAAAGCTAATTGAATCGAATGAAAGTCAAACACATTCAAACAAACCTAATTGAAACAAATGAAAGTCAAACACATTCAAACAAAGCTTTTTAAATCAAATGAAAGTCAAATGAATTCATTAAAGTTAATTAAATCAAATGAAAGTCAAACACATTCAAATAAGGCGTTTAAAATCAAATTAAAGTCAAATTTATTCTACAAAGCTAATTGAATCAAATTAAAGTCAAACACAATCAAACAAAGCTATTTAAATCAAATGAAAGTCAAATGCATTCAACAAAGCTAATTAAATCAAATGAAAGTCAAATGCATTCTACAAATCTAATTGAATCAAATGAAAGTCAAACACAATCAAACAAAGCTTTTTGAATCAAATTAAAGTCTAATGCATTAAACAAAGCTAATTGAATCAAATGAAAGTAAAACACATCCAAACAAAGCTAATTAAATCAAATGAAAGTCACACACATTCAAACAAAGCTTTTTTAATCAAATTAAAGTCTAACGCATTCAACAAAGCTAATTAAATCAAATGAAAGTCAAATGCATTCTATAAAGCTAATTGAATCAAATGAAAGTCAAACACATTCAAACAGAACTTTTTGAATCAAACGAAAGTCAAATGCATTCATCAAAGCTAATTGAATCGAATGAAAGTCAAACACATTCAAACAAACCTAATTGAAACAAATGAAACTCAAACACATTCAAACAAAGCTTTTTTAATCAAATTAAAGTCTAATGCATTCAACAAAGTTAATTGTATCAAATGAAAGTCAAATGCATTCTATAAAACTAATTAAATCAAATGAAAGTTAAACACATTCAAAGAGAGCTTTTTGAATCAAATGCAAGTCAAATGCATTCATCAAAGCTAATTGAATCGAATGAAAGTCAAACACATTCAAACAAACCTAATTGAAACAAATGAAAGTCAAACACATTCAAACAAAGCTTTTTAAATCAAATGAAAGTCAAATGAATTCATTAAAGCTAATTAAATCAAATGAAAGTCAAACACATTCAAATAAGGCATTTAAAATCAAATTGAAGTCAAATTTATTCTACAAAGCTAATTGAATCAAATTAAAGTCAAACACAATCAAACAAAGCTATTTAAATCAAATGAAAGTCAAATGCATTCAACAAAGCTAATTAAACCAAATGAAAGTCAAATGCATTCTACAAATCTAATTGAATCAAATGAAAGTCAAACACAATCAAACAAAGCTTTTTGAATCAAATTAAAGTCTAATGCATTAAACAAAGCTAATTGAATCAAATGAAAGTAAAACACATCCAAACAAAGCTAATTAAATCAAATGAAAGTCACACACATTCAAACAAAGCTTTTTTAATCAAATTAAAGTCTAACGCATTCAACAAAGCTAATTGAATCAAATGAAAGTCAAATGCATTCTATAAAGCTAATTGAATCAAATGAAAGTCAAACACATTCAAACAGAACTTTTTGAATCAAACGAAAGTCAAATGCATTCATCAAAGCTAATTGAATCGAATGAAAGTCAAACACATTCAAACAAACCTAATTGAAACAAAGGAAAGTCAAACACATTCAAACAAAGCTTTTTAAATCAAATGAAAGTCAAATGAATTCATTTAGCTAATTAAATTAAATTAAAGTCAAACACATTCAAATATATCTTTCTGAATCAAATTAAAGTCTAATACATTCTACAAAACTAATTAAACCAAATGAAAGTCAAACACAATTAAACAAAGCTATTTAAATCAAATGAAAGTCAAACACATTTAAACAAAGCTTCTTGAATCAAATGAAAGTCAAATGCATTCAACAAAGCTAATTGAATCAAATTAAAGTCAAACATATTCAAACAAAGTTAATTGAGTGAAATGAAAGTCAAACACATTCAAAAAAGCTTTTTAAATCAAATTAAAGTCTAATGTATTCAACTAAACTAATTGAATCAAATGAAAGTCAAATGCATTTTATAAAGCTAATTGAATGAAATGAAAGTCAAACACATTCAAACAAAGCTAATTGAATCAAATGAAAGTCAAACACATTCAAACAAAGCTTTTTAAATCAAATTAAAGTCTAATGCATTAAACAAAGCTAATTGAATCAAATGAAAGTCAAATGCATTCTATAAGGCTAATTGAATTAAATGAAAGTCAAACACATTCAAAGAGAGCTTTTTGAATCAAATGCAAGTCAAATGCATTCATCAAAGCTAATTGAATGGAATGAAAGTCAAACACATTCAAACAAACCTAATTGAAACAAATGAAAGTCAAACCCATTCAAACAAAGCTTTTTAAATAAAATTTATTCATTAAAGCTAATTAAATCAAATAAAAGTCAAACACATTCAAATAAAGCTTTTTAAATCAAATTAAAGTCAAATTTATTCTACAAAGCTAATTGTATCAAATTAAAGTCAAACACAATCAAACAAAGCTAATTAAATCAAATGAAAGTCAAATGCATTCAACAAAGCTAATTGAATCAAATGCATTCTACAAAGCTAATTGAATCAAATGAAAGTCAAACACATTTTAACAAAGCTTTTTGAATCAAATTAAAGTCTAATGCATTAAACAAAGCTAATTGAATCAAATGAAAGTCAAACACATCCAAACAAAGCTAATTAAATCAAATGAAAGTCACACACATTCAAACAAAGCTTTTTTAATCAAATTAAAGTCCAACGCATTCAACAAAGCTAATTGAATCAAATGAAAGTCAAATGCATTCTATAAAGCTAATTATATCAAATCAAAGTCAAACACATTCAAACAGAACTTTTTGAATCAAACAAAAGTCAAATGCATTCATCAAAGCTAATTGAATCGAATGAAAGTCAAACACATTCAAACAAACCTAATTGAAACAAATGAAAGTCAAACACATTCAAACAAAGCTTTTTTAATCAAATTAAAGTCTAACGCGTTCAACAAAGCTAATTGTATCAAATGAAAGTCAAATGCATTCTATAAAACTAATTAAATCAAATGAAAGTTAAACACATTCAAAGAGAGCTTTTTCAATCAAATGCAAGTCAAATGCATTCATCAAAGCTAATTGAATGGAATGAAAGTCAAACACATTCAAACAAACCTAATTGAAACAAATGAAAGTCAAACCCATTCAAACAAAGCTTTTTAAATAAAATATATTCATTAAAGCTAATTAAATCAAATAAAAGTCAAACACATTCAAATAAAGCTTTTTAAATCAAATTAAAGTCAAATTTATTCTACAAAGCTAATTGTATCAAATTAAAGTCAAACACAATCAAACAAAGCTATTTAAATCAAATGAAAGTCAAATGCATTCAACAAAGCTAATTGAATCAAATGCATTCTACAAAGCTAATTGAATCAAATGAAAGTCAAACACATTCTAACAAAGCTTTTTGAATCAAATTAAAGTCTAATGCATTAAACAAAGCTAATTGAATCAAATGAAAGTCAAACACATCCAAACAAAGCTAATTAAATCAAATGAAAGTCACACACATTCAAACAAAGCTTTTTTAATCAAATTAAAGTCTAATGCATTCAACAAAGCTAATTGAATCAAATGAAAGTCAAATGAATTCTATAAAGCTCATTGAATCAAATGAAAGTCAAACACATTCAAACAAAGCTTTTTGAATCAAATGAAAGTCAAATGCATTCATCAAAGCTAATTGAATCGAATGAAAGTCAAACACATTCAAACAAACCTAATTGAAACAAATGAAAGTCAAACACATTCAAACAAAGCTTTTTAAATCAAATGAAAGTCAAATGAATTCATTTAGCTAATTAAATTAAATTAAAGTCAAACACATTCAAATATATCTTTCTGAATCAAATTAAAGTCTAATACATTCTACAAAACTAATTAAACCAAATGAAAGTCAAACACAATTAAACAAAGCTTTTTAAATCAAATGAAAGTCAAACACATTTAAACAAAGCTTCTTGAATCAAATGAAAATCAAATGCATTCAACAAAGCTAATTGAATCAAATTAAAGTCAAACATATTCAAACAAAGTTAATTGAGTGAAATGAAAGTCAAACACATTCAAAAAAGCTTTTTAAATCAAATTAAAGTCTAATGTATTCAAGTAAACTAATTGAATCAAATGAAAGTCAAATGCATTTTATAAAGCTAATTGAATGAAATGAAAGTCAAACACATTCAAACAAAGCTAATTGAATCAAATGAAAGTCAAACCATTCAAACAAAGCTTTTTAAATCAAATTAAAGTCTAATGCATTAAACAAAGCTAATTGAATCAAATGAAAGTCAAATGCATTCTATAAGGCTAATTGAATCAAATGAAAGTCAAACACATTCAAAGAGAGCTTTTTGAATCAAATGCAAGTCAAATGCATTCATCAAAGCTAATTGAATGGAATGAAAGTCAAACACATTCAAACAAACCTAATTGAAACAAATGAAAGTCAAACCCATTCAAACAAAGCTTTTTAAATAAAATTTATTCATTCAAGCTAATTAAATCAAATAAAAGTCAAACACATTCAAATAAAGCTTTTTAAATCAAATTAAAGTCAAATTTATTCTACAAAGCTAATTGTATCAAATTAAAGTCAAACACAATCAAACAAAGCTATTTAAATCAAATGAAAGTCAAATGCATTCAACAAAGCTAATTGAATCAAATGCATTCTACAAAGCTAATTGAATCAAATGAAAGTCAAACACATTCTAACAAAGCTTTTTGAATCAAATTAAAGTCTAATGCATTAAACAAAGCTAAATGAATTAAATGAAAGTCAAACACATTCAAACAAAGCTAATTGAATCAAATGAAAGTCACACACATTCAAACAAAACTTTTTAAATCAAATTAAAGTCCAACGCATTCAACAAAGCTAATTGAATCAAATGAAAGTCAAATGCATTCTATAAAGCTAATTGAATCAAATCAAAGTCAAACACATTCAAACAGAACTTTTTGAATCAAACAAAAGTCAAATGCATTCATCAAAGCTAATTGAATCGAATGAAAGTCAAACACATTCAAACAAACCTAATTGAAACAAATGAAAGTCAAACACATTCAAACAAAGCTTTTTTAATCAAATTAAAGTCTAATGCATTAAACAAAGCTAATTGTATCAAATGAAAGTCAAATGCATTCTATAAAACTAATTAAATCAAATGAAAGTTAAACACATTCAAAGAGAGCTTTTTGAATCAAACGCAAGTCAAATGCATTCATCAAAGCTAATTGAATCGAATGAAAGTCAAACACATTCAAACAAACATAATTGAAACAAATGAAAGTCAAACACATTCAAACAAAGCTTTTTAAATCAAATGAAAGTCAAATGAATTCATTAAAGCTAATTAAATCAAATTAAAGTCAAACACATTCAAATAAATCTTTCTGAATCAAATTAAAGTCTAATACATTCTACAAAACTAATTAGATCAAATGAAAGTCAAACACAATTAAACAAAGCTATTTAAATCAAATGAAAGTCAAACACATTCAAAGAAAGATTTTTGAATCAAATGAAAGTCAAATGCATTCAACAAAGCTAATTGAATCAAATGCATTCTACAAAGCTAATTGAATCAAATGAAAGTCAAACACATTCTAACAAAGCTTTTTGAATCAAATTAAAGTCTAATGCATTAAACAAAGCTAAATGAATTAAATGAAAGTCAAACACATTCAAACAAGCCTAATTGAAACAAATGAAAGTCAAACACATTCAAACAAAGCTTTTTAAATCAAATGAAAGTCAAATGAATTCATTAAAGCTAATTAAATCAAATTAAAGTCAAACACATTCAAATAAATCTTTCTGAATCAAATTAAAGTCTAATACATTCTACAAAACTAATTAGATCAAATGAAAGTCAAACACAATTAAACAAAGCTATTTAAATCAAATGAAAGTCAAACACATTCAAAGAAAGATTTTTGAATCAAATGAAAGTCAAATGCATTCAACAAAGCTAATTGAATCAAATGAAAGTCAAACATATTCAAACAAAGTTAATTGAGTCAAATGAAAGTCAAACACATTGAAAAAAAGCTTTTTAAATCAAATTAAAGTCTAATGCATTCAACTAAACTAATTGAATCAAATGAAAGTCAAATGCATTTTATAAAGCTAATTGAATGAAATGAAAGTCAAACACATTCAAACAAAGCTAATTGAATCAAATGGAAGTCAAACACATTCAAACAAAGCTTTTTTAATCAAATTAAAGTCTAACGCATTCAACAAAGCTAATTGAATCAAATGAAAGTCAAATGCATTTTATAAAGCTAATTGAATCAAATGAAAGTCAAACACATTCAAACAGAACTTTTTGAATCAAACGAAAGTCAAATGCATTCATCAAAGCTAATTGAATCGAATGAAAGTCAAACACATTCAAACAAACCTAATTGAAACAAATGAAAGTCAAACACATTCAAACAAAGCTTTTTTAATCAAATTAAAGTCTAACGCGTTCAACAAAGCTAATTGTATCAAATGAAAGTCAAATGCATTCTATAAAACTAATTAAATCAAATGAAAGTTAAACACATTCAAAGAGAGCTTTTTGAATCAAATGCAAGTCAAATGCATTCATCAAAGCTAATTGAATCGAATGAAAGTCAAACACATTCAAACAAGCCTAATTGAAACAAATGAAAGTCAAACACATTCAAACAAAGCTTTTTAAATCAAATGAAAGTCAAATGAATTCATTAAAGCTAATTAAATCAAATTAAAGTCAAACACATTCAAATAAATCTTTCTGAATCAAATTAAAGTCTAATACATTCTACAAAACTAATTAGATCAAATGAAAGTCAAACACAATTAAACAAAGCTATTTAAATCAAATGAAAGTCAAACACATTCAAACAAAGATTTTTGAATCAAATGAAAGTCAAATGCATTCAACAAAGCTAATTGAATCAAATGAAAGTCAAACATATTCAAACAAAGTTAATTGAGTCAAATGAAAGTCAAACACATTGAAAAAAAGCTTTTTAAATCAAATTAAAGTCTAATGCATTCAACTAAACTAATTGAATCAAATGAAAGTAAAATGCATTTTATAAAGCTAATTGAATCAAATGAAAGTCAAACACATTTAAACAAAGCTAATTGAATCAAATGAAAGTCAAACACATTCAAACAAAGCTTTTTTAATCAAATTAAAGTCTAATGCATTAAACAAAGCTAATTGAATCAAATGAAAGTCAAATGCATTCTATAAGGCTAATTGAATCAAATGAAAGTCAAACACATTCAAAGAGAGCTTTTTGAATCAAATGCAAGTCAAATGCATTCATCAAAGCTAATTGAATGGAATGAAAGTCAAACACATTCAAACAAACCTAATTGAAACAAATGAAAGTCAAACCCATTCAAACAAAGCTTTTTAAATAAAATTTATTCATTAAAGCTAATTAAATCAAATAAAAGTCAAACACATTCAAATAAAGCTTTTTAAATCAAATTAAAGTCAAATTTATACTACAAAGCTAATTGTATCAAATTAAAGTCAAACACAATCAAACAAAGCTATTTAAATCAAATGAAAGTCAAATGCATTCAACAAAGCTAATTGAATCAAATGCATTCTACAAAGCTAATTGAATCAAATGAAAGTCAAACACATTCTAACAAAGCTTTTTGAATCAAATTAAAGTCTAATGCATTAAACAAAGCTAAATGAATTAAATGAAAGTCAAACACATTCAAACAAGCCTAATTGAAACAAATGAAAGTCAAACACATTCAAACAAAGCTTTTTAAATCAAATGAAAGTCAAATGAATTCATTAAAGCTAATTAAATCAAATTAAAGTCAAACACATTCAAATAAATCTTTCTGAATCAAATTAAAGTCTAATACATTCTACAAAACTAATTAGATCAAATGAAAGTCAAACACAATTAAACAAAGCTATTTAAATCAAATGAAAGTCAAACACATTCAAACAAAGATTTTTGAATCAAATGAAAGTCAAATGCATTCAACAAAGCTAATTGAATCAAATGAAAGTCAAACATATTCAAACAAAGTTAATTGAGTCAAATGAAAGTCAAACACATTGAAAAAAAGCTTTTTAAATCAAATTAAAGTCTAATGCATTCAACTAAACTAATTGAATCAAATGAAAGTAAAATGCATTTTATAAAGCTAATTGAATCAAATGAAAGTCAAACACATTCAAACAAAGCTAATTGAATCAAATGAAAGTCAAACACATTCAAACAAAGCTTTTTTAATCAAATTAAAGTCTAATGCATTAAACAAAGCTAATTGAATCAAATGAAAGTCAAATGCATTCTATAAGGCTAATTGAATCAAATGAAAGTCAAACACATTCAAAGAGAGCTTTTTGAATCAAATGCAAGTCAAATGCATTCATCAAAGCTAATTGAATGGAATGAAAGTCAAACACATTCAAACAAACCTAATTGAAACAAATGAAAGTCAAACCCATTCAAACAAAGCTTTTTAAATAAAATTTATTCATTAAAGCTAATTAAATCAAATAAAAGTCAAACACATTCAAATAAAGCTTTTTAAATCAAATTAAAGTCAAATTTATTCTACAAAGCTAATTGTATCAAATTAAAGTCAAACACAATCAAACAAAGCTATTTAAATCAAATGAAAGTCAAATGCATTCAACAAAGCTAATTGAATCAAATGCATTCTACAAAGCTAATTGAATCAAATGAAAGTCAAACACATTCTAACAAAGCTTTTTGAATCAAATTAAAGTCTAATGCATTAAACAAAGCTAAATGAATTAAATGAAAGTCAAACACATTCAAACAAGCCTAATTGAAACAAATGAAAGTCAAACACATTCAAACAAAGCTTTTTAAATCAAATGAAAGTCAAATGAATTCATTAAAGCTAATTAAATCAAATTAAAGTCAAACACATTCAAATAAATCTTTCTGAATCAAATTAAAGTCTAATACATTCTACAAAACTAATTAGATCAAATGAAAGTCAAACACAATTAAACAAAGCTATTTAAATCAAATGAAAGTCAAACACATTCAAACAAAGATTTTTGAATCAAATGAAAGTCAAATGCATTCAACAAAGCTAATTGAATCAAATGAAAGTCAAACATATTCAAACAAAGTTAATTGAGTCAAATGAAAGTCAAACACATTGAAAAAAAGCTTTTTAAATCAAATTAAAGTCTAATGCATTCAACTAAACTAATTGTATCAAATTAAAGTCAAACACAATCAAACAAAGCTATTTAAATCAAATGAAAGTCAAATGAATTCAACAAAGCTAATTGAATCCAATGAAAGTCAAATGCATTCTTCAAAGCTAATTGAATCAAATGAAAGTCAAACACATTCAAACAAAGCTTTTTGAATCAAATTAAAGGCTAATGCATTAAACAAAGTTAATTGAATCAAATGAAAGTCAAACACATTGAAACAAAGCTAATTGAATCAAATGAAAGTCACACACATTCAAACAAAGCTTTTTTAATCAAATTAAAGTCTAACACATTCAACAAAGCTAATTGAATCAAATGAAAGTCAAATGCATTTTATAAAGCTAATTGAATCAAATGAAAGTCAAACACATTCAAACAGAACTTTTTGAATCAAACGAAAGTCAAATGCATTCATCAAAGCTAATTGAATCGAATGAAAGTCAAACACATTCAAACAAACCTAATTGGAACAAATGAAAGTCAAACACATTTAAACAAAGCTTTTGTAATCAAATTAAAGTCTAACGCATTCAACAAAGTTAATTGTATCAAGTGAAAGTCAAATGCATTCTATAAAACTAATTAAATCAAATGAAAGTCAAACACATTCAAAGAGAGCTTTTTAAATCAAATGCAAGTCAAATGCATTCATCAAAGCTAATTGAATCGAATGAAAGTCAAACACATTCAAACAAACCTAATTGAAACAAATTAAAGTCAAACACATTCAAACAAAGCTTTTTAAATCAAATGAAAGTCAAATGAATTCATTAAAGCTAATTAAGTCAAATTAAAGTCAAACACATTCAAATAAATCTTTCTGAATCAAATTAAAGTCTAATACATTCTACAAAACTAATTAGATCAAATGAAAGTCAAACACAAATAAACAAAGCTATTTAAATCAAATGAAAGTCAAACACATTCAAACAAAGATTTTTGAATCAAATGAAAGTCAAATGCATTCAACAAAGCTAATTGAATCAAATGAAAGTCAAACATATTCAAACAAAGTTAATTGAGTCAAATGAAAGTCAAACACATTGAAAAAAAGCTTTTTAAATCAAATTAAAGTCTAATGCATTCAACTAAACTAATTGAATCAAATGAAAGTAAAATGCATTTTATAAAGCTAATTGAATGAAATGAAAGTCAAACACATTCAAACAAAGCTAATTGAATCAAATGAAAGTCAAACACATTCAAACAAAGCTTTTTTAATCAAATTAAAGTCTAATGCATTAAACAAAGCTAATTGTATCAAATGAAAGTCAAATGCATTCTATAAAACTAATTAAATCAAATGAAAGTTAAACACATTCAAAGAGGGCTTTTTGAATCAAACGCAAGTCAAATGCATTCATCAAAGCTAATTGAATCGAATGAAAGTCAAACACATTCAAACAAACCTAATTGAAACAAATGAAAGTCAAACACATTCAAACAAAGCTTTTTAAATCAAATGAAAGTCAAATGAATTCATTAAAGCTAATTAAATCAAATTAAAGTCAAACACATTCAAATAAATCTTTCTGAATCAAATTAAAGTCTAATACATTCTACAAAACTAATTAGATCAAATGAAAGTCAAACACAATTAAACAAAGCTATTTAAATCAAATGAAAGTCAAACACATTCAAACAAAGATTTTTGAATGAAATGAAAGTCAAATGCATTCAACAAAGCTAATTGAATCAAATGAAAGTCAAACATATTCAAACAAAGTTAATTGAGTCAAATGAAAGTCAAACACATTGAAAAAAAGCTTTTTAAATCAAATTAAAGTCTAATGCATTCAACTAAACTAATTGAATCAAATGAAAGTAAAATGCATTTTATAAAGCTAATTGAATGAAATGAAAGTCAAACACATTCAAACAAAGCTAATTGAATCAAATGGAAGTCAAACACATTCAAACAAAGCTTTTTTAATCGAATTAAAGTCTAACGCATTCAACAAAGCTAATTGAATCAAATGAAAGTCAAATGCATTTTATAAAGCTAATTGAATCAAATAAAAGTCAAACACATTCAAACAGAACTTTTTGAATCAAACGAAAGTCAAATGCATTCATCAAAGCTAATTGAATCGAATGAAAGTCAAACACATTCAAACAAACCTAATTGAAACAAATGAAAGTCAAACACATTCAAACAAAGCTTTTTTAATCAAATTAAAGTCTAACGCGTTCAACAAAGCTAATTGTATCAAATGAAAGTCAAATGCATTCTATAAAACTAATTAAATCAAATGAAAGTTAAACACATTCAAAGAGAGCTTTTTGAATCAAATGCAAGTCAAATGCATTCATCAAAGCTAATTGAATCGAATGAAAGTCAAACACATTCAAACAAGACTAATTGAAACAAATGAAAGTCAAACACATTCAAACAAAGCTTTTTAAATCAAATGAAAGTCAAATGAATTCATTAAAGCTAATTAAATCAAATTAAAATCAAACACATTCAAATAAATCTTTCTGAATCAAATTAAAGTCTAATACATTCTACAAAACTAATTAGATCAAATGAAAGTCAAACACAATTAAACAAAGCTATTTAAATCAAATGAAAGTCAAACACATTCAAACAAAGATTTTTGAATCAAATGAAAGTCAAATGCATTCAACAAAGCTAATTGAATCAAATAAAAGTCAAACATATTCAAACAAAGTTAATTGAGTCAAATGAAAGTCAAACACATTGAAAAAAAGCTTTTTAAATCAAATTAAAGTCTAATGCATTCAACTAAACTAATTGAATCAAATGAAAGTAAAATGCATTTTATAAAGCTAATTGAATGAAATGAAAGTCAAACACATTCAAACAAAGCTAATTGAATCAAATGAAAGTCAAACACATTCAAACAAAGCTTTTTTAATCAAATTAAAGTCTAATGCATTAAACAAAGCTAATTGAATCAAATGAAAGTCAAATGCATTCTATAAGGCTAATTGAATCAAATGAATGTCAAACACATTCAAAGAGAGCTTTTTGAATCAAATGCAAGTCAAATGCATTCATCAAAGCTAATTGAATGGAATGAAAGTCAAACACATTCAAACAAACCTAATTGAAACAAATGAAAGTCAAACCCATTCAAACAAAGCTTTTTTAATCAAATTAAAGTCTAACGCGTTCAACAAAGCTAATTGTATCAAATGAAAGTCAAATGCATTCTATAAAACTAATTAAATCAAATGAAAGTTAAACACATTCAAAGAGAGCTTTTTGAATCAAATGCAAGTCAAATGCATTCATCAAAGCTAATTGAATCGAATGAAAGTCAAACACATTCAAACAAGCCTAATTGAAACAAATGAAAGTCAAACACATTCAAACAAAGCTTTTTAAATCAAATGAAAGTCAAATGAATTCATTAAAGCTAATTAAATCAAATTAAAGTCAAACACATTCAAATAAATCTTTCTGAATCAAATTAAAGACTAATACATTCTACAAAACTAATTAGATCAAATGAAAGTCAAACACAATTAAACAAAGCTATTTAAATCAAATGAAAGTCAAACACATTCAAACAAAGATTTTTGAATCAAATGAAAGTCAAATGCATTCAACAAAGCTAATTGAATCAAATGAAAGTCAAACATATTCAAACAAAGTTAATTGAGTCAAATGAAAGTCAAACACATTGAAAAAAAGCTTTTTAAATCAAATTAAAGTCTAATGCATTCAACTAAACTAATTGAATCAAATGAAAGTAAAATGCATTTTATAAAGCTAATTGAATGAAATGAAAGTCAAACACATTCAAACAAAGCTAATTGAATCAAATGAAAGTCAAACACATTCAAACAAAGCTTTTTTAATCAAATTAAAGTCTAATGCATTAAACAAAGCTAATTGAATCAAATGAAAGTCAAATGCATTCTATAAGGCTAATTGAATCAAATGAATGTCAAACACATTCAAAGAGAGCTTTTTAAATCAAATGCAAGTCAAATGCATTCATCAAAGCTAATTGAATGGAATGAAAGTCAAACACATTCAAACAAACCTAATTGAAACAAATGAAAGTCAAACCCATTCAAACAAAGCTTTTTAAATCAAATGAGTTCATTAAAGCTAATTAAATCAAATAAAAGTCAAACACATTCAAATAAAGCTTTTTAAATCAAATTAAAGTCAAATTTATTCTACAAAGCTAATTGTATCAAATTAAAGTCAAACACAATCAAACAAAGCTATTTAAATCAAATGAAAGTCAAATGAATTCAACAAAGCTAATTGAATCCAATGAAAGTCAAATGCATTCTTCAAAGCTAATTGAATCAAATGAAAGTCAAACACATTCAAACAAAGCTTTTTGAATCAAATTAAAGGCTAATGCATTAAACAAAGTTAATTGAATCAAATGAAAGTCAAACACATTGAAACAAAGCTAATTGAATCAAATGAAAGTCACACACATTCAAACAAAGCTTTTTTAATCAAATTAAAGTTTAACACATTCAACAAAGCTAATTGAATCAAATGAAAGTCAAATGCATTTTATAAAGCTAATTGAATCAAATGAAAGTCAAACACATTCAAACAAAACTTTTTGAATCAAACGAAAGTCAAATGCATTCATCAAAGCTAATTGAATCGAATGAAAGTCAAACACATTCAAACAAACCTAATTGGAACAAATGAAAGTCAAACACATTCAAACAAAGCTTTTGTAATCAAATTAAAGTCTAACGCATTCAACAAAGCTAATTGTATCAAGTGAAAGTCAAATGCATTCTATAAAACTAATTAAATCAAATGAAAGTCAAACACATTCAAAGAGAGCTTTTTAAATCAAATGCAAGTCAAATGCATTCATCAAAGCTAATTGAATGGAATGAAAGTCAAACACAATCAAACAAACCTAATTGAAACAAATGAAAGTCAAACCCATTCAAACAAAGCTTTTTAAATCAAATGAATTCATTAAAGCTAATTAAATCAAATAAAAGTATAACACATTCAAATAAAGCTTTTTAAATTAAATTAAAGTCAAATTTATTCTACAAAGCTAATTGTATCAAATTAAAGTCAAACACAATCAAACAAAGCTATTTAAATCAAATGAAAGTCAAATGAATTCAACAAAGCTAATTGAATCCAATGAAAGTCAAATGCATTCTTCAAAGCTAATTGAATCAAATGAAAGTCAAACACATTCAAACAAAGCTTTTTGAATCAAATTAAAGGCTAATGCATTAAACAAAGTTAATTGAATCAAATGAAAGTCAAACACATTGAAACAAAGCTAATTGAATCAAATGAAAGTCACACACATTCAAACAAAGCTTTTTTAATCAAATTAAAGTCTAACACATTCAACAAAGCTAATTGAATCAAATGAAAGTCAAATGCATTTTATAAAGCTAATTGAATCAAATGAAAGTCAAACACATTCAAACAGAACTTTTTGAATCAAACGAAAGTCAAATGCATTCATCAAAGCTAATTGAATCGAATGAAAGTCAAACACATTCAAACAAACCTAATTGGAACAAATGAAAGTCAAACACATTTAAACAAAGCTTTTGTAATCAAATTAAAGTCTAACGCATTCAACAAAGTTAATTGTATTAAGTGAAAGTCAAATGCATTCTATAAAACTAATTAAATCAAATGAAAGTCAAACACATTCAAAGAGAGCTTTTTAAATCAAATGCAAGTCAAATGCATTCATCAAAGCTAATTGAATCGAATGAAAGTCAAACACATTCAAACAAACCTAATTGAAACAAATTAAAGTCAAACACATTCAAACAAAGCTTTTTAAATCAAATGAAAGTCAAATGAATTCATTAAAGCTAATTAAATCAAATTAAAGTCAAACACATTCAAATAAATCTTTCTGAATCAAATTAAAGTCTAATACATTCTACAAAACTAATTAGATCAAATGAAAGTCAAACACAAATAAACAAAGCTATTTAAATCAAATGAAAGTCAAACACATTCAAACAAAGATTTTTGAATCAAATGAAAGTCAAATGCATTCAACAAAGCTAATTGAATCAAATGAAAGTCAAACATATTCAAACAAAGTTAATTGAGTCAAATGAAAGTCAAACACATTGAAAAAAAGCTTTTTAAATCAAATTAAAGTCTAATGCATTCAACTAAACTAATTGAATCAAATGAAAGTAAAATGCATTTTATAAAGCTAATTGAATGAAATGAAAGTCAAACACATTCAAACAAAGCTAATTGAATCAAATGAAAGTCAAACACATTCAAACAAAGCTTTTTTAATCAAATTAAAGTCTAATGCATTAAACAAAGCTAATTGTATCAAATGAAAGTCAAATGCATTCTATAAAACTAATTAAATCAAATGAAAGTTAAACACATTCAAAGAGAGCTTTTTGAATCAAACGCAAGTCAAATGCATTCATCAAAGCTAATTGAATCGAATGAAAGTCAAACACATTCAAACAAACCTAATTGAAACAAATGAAAGTCAAACACATTCAAACAAAGCTTTTTAAATCAAATGAAAGTCAAATGAATTCATTAAAGCTAATTAAATCAAATTAAAGTCAAACACATTCAAATAAATCTTTCTGAATCAAATTAAAGTCTAATACATTCTACAAAACTAATTAGATCAAATGAAAGTCAAACACAATTAAACAAAGCTATTTAAATCAAATGAAAGTCAAACACATTCAAACAAAGATTTTTGAATGAAATGAAAGTCAAATGCATTCAACAAAGCTAATTGAATCAAATGAAAGTCAAACATATTCAAACAAAGTTAATTGAGTCAAATGAAAGTCAAACACATTGAAAAAAAGCTTTTTAAATCAAATTAAAGTCTAATACATTCAACTAAACTAATTGAATCAAATGAAAGTCAAATGCATTTTATAAAGCTAATTGAATGAAATGAAAGTCAAACACATTCAAACAAAGCTAATTGAATCAAATGGAAGTCAAACACATTCAAACAAAGCTTTTTTAATCGAATTAAAGTCTAACGCATTCAACAAAGCTAATTGAATCAAATGAAAGTCAAATGCATTTTATAAAGCTAATTGAATCAAATGAAAGTCAAACACATTCAAACAAAACTTTTTGAATCAAACGAAAGTCAAATGCATTCATCAAAGCTAATTGAATCGAATGAAAGTCAAACACATTCAAACAAACCTAATTGAAACAAATGAAAGTCAAACACATTCAAACAAAGCTTTTTTAATCAAATTAAAGTCTAACGCGTTAAACAAAGCTAATTGTATCAAATGAAAGTCAAATGCATTCTATAAAACTAATTAAATCAAATGAAAGTTAAACACATTCAAAGAGAGCTTTTTGAATCAAATGCAAGTCAAATGCATTCATCAAAGCTAATTGAATCGAATGAAAGTCAAACACATTCAAACAAGCCTAATTGAAACAAATGAAAGTCAAACACATTCAAACAAAGCTTTTTAAATCAAATGAAAGTCAAATGAATTCATTAAAGCTAATTAAATCAAATTAAAATCAAACACATTCAAATAAATCTTTCTGAATCAAATTAAAGTCTAATACATTCTACAAAACTAATTAGATCAAATGAAAGTCAAACACAATTAAACAAAGCTATTTAAATCAAATGAAAGTCAAACACATTCAAACAAAGATTTTTGAATCAAATGAAAGTCAAATGCATTCAACAAAGCTAATTGAATCAAATAAAAGTCAAACTTATTCAAACAAAGTTAATTGAGTCAAATGAAAGTCAAACACATTGAAAAAAAGCTTTTTAAATCAAATTAAAGTCTAATGCATTCAACTAAACTAATTGAATCAAATGAAAGTAAAATGCATTTTATAAAGCTAATTGAATGAAATGAAAGTCAAACACATTCAAACAAAGCTAATTGAATCAAATGAAAGTCAAACACATTCAAACAAAGCTTTTTTAATCAAATTAAAGTCTAATGCATTAAACAAAGCTAATTGAATCAAATGAAAGTCAAATGCATTCTATAAGGGTAATTGAATCAAATGAATGTCAAACACATTCAAAGAGAGCTTTTTGAATCAAATGCAAGTCAAATGCATTCATCAAAGCTAATTGAATGGAATGAAAGTCAAACACATTCAAACAAACCTAATTGAAACAAATGAAAGTCAAACCCATTCAAACAAAGCTTTTTTAATCAAATTAAAGTCTAACGCGTTCAACAAAGCTAATTGTATCAAATGAAAGTCAAATGCATTCTATAAAACTAATTAAATCAAATGAAAGTTAAACACATTCAAAGAGAGCTTTTTGAATCAAATGCAAGTCAAATGCATTCATCAAAGCTAATTGAATCGAATGAAAGTCAAACACATTCAAACAAGCCTAATTGAAACAAATGAAAGTCAAACACATTCAAACAAAGCTTTTTAAATCAAATGAAAGTCAAATGAATTCATTAAAGCTAATTAAATCAAATTAAAGTCAAACACATTCAAATAAATCTTTCTGAATCAAATTAAAGTCTAATACATTCTACAAAACTAATTAGATCAAATGAAAGTCAAACACAATTAAACAAAGCTATTTAAATCAAATGAAAGTCAAACACATTCAAACAAAGATTTTTGAATCAAATGAAAGTCAAATGCATTCAACAAAGCTAATTGAATCAAATGAAAGTCAAACATATTCAAACAAAGTTAATTGAGTCAAATGAAAGTCAAACACATTGAAAAAAAGCTTTTTAAATCAAATTAAAGTCTAATGCATTCAACTAAACTAATTGAATCAAATGAAAGTAAAATGCATTTTATAAAGCTAATTGAATGAAATGAAAGTCAAACACATTCAAACAAAGCTAATTGAATCAAATGAAAGTCAAACACATTCAAACAAAGCTTTTTTAATCAAATTAAAGTCTAATGCATTAAACAAAGCTAATTGAATCAAATGAAAGTCAAATGCATTCTATAAGGCTAATTGAATCAAATGAATGTCAAACACATTCAAAGAGAGCTTTTTGAATCAAATGCAAGTCAAATGCATTCATCAAAGCTAATTGAATGGAATGAAAGTCAAACACATTCAAACAAACCTAATTGAAACAAATGAAAGTCAAACCCATTCAAACAAAGCTTTTTAAATCAAATGAGTTCATTAAAGCTAATTAAATCAAATAAAAGTCAAACACATTCAAATAAAGCTTTTTAAATCAAATTAAAGTCAAATTTATTCTACAAAGCTAATTGTATCAAATTAAAGTCAAACACAATCAAACAAAGCTATTTAAATCAAATGAAAGTCAAATGAATTCAACAAAGCTAATTGAATCCAATGAAAGTCAAATGCATTCTTCAAAGCTAATTGAATCAAATGAAAGTCAAACACATTCAAACAAAGCTTTTTGAATCAAATTAAAGGCTAATGCATTAAACAAAGTTAATTGAATCAAATGAAAGTCAAACACATTGAAACAAAGCTAATTGAATCAAATGAAAGTCACACACATTCAAACAAAGCTTTTTTAATCAAATTAAAGTTTAATACATTCAACAAAGCTAATTGAATCAAATGAAAGTCAAATGCATTTTATAAAGCTAATTGAATCAAATGAAAGTCAAACACATTCAAACAGAACTTTTTGAATCAAACGAAAGTCAAATGCATTCATCAAAGCTAATTGAATCGAATGAAAGTCAAACAAATTCAAACAAACCTAATTGGAACAAATGAAAGTCAAACACATTCAAACAAAGCTTTTGTAATCAAATTAAAGTCTAACGCATTCAACAAAGCTAATTGTATCAAGTGAAAGTCAAATGCATTCTATAAAACTAATTAAATCAAATGAAAGTCAAACACATTCAAAGAGAGCTTTTTAAATCAAATGCAAGTCAAATGCATTCATCAAAGCTAATTGAATCGAATGAAAGTCAAACACATTCAAACAAACCTAATTGAAACAAATTAAAGTCAAACACATTCAAACAAAGCTTTTTAAATCAAATGAAAGTCAAATGAATTCATTAAAGCTAATTAAATCAAATTAAAGTCAAACACATTCAAATAAATCTTTCTGAATCAAATTAAAGTCTAATACATTCTACAAAACTAATTAGATCAAATGAAAGTCAAACACAAATAAACAAAGCTATTTAAATCAAATGAAAGTCAAACACATTCAAACAAAGATTTTTGAATCAAATGAAAGTCAAATGCATTCAACAAAGCTAATTGAATCAAATGAAAGTCAAATGCATTTTATAAAGCTAATTGAATCAAATGAAAGTCAAACACATTCAAACAGAACTTTTTGAATCAAACGAAAGTCAAATGCATTCATCAAAGCTAATTGAATCGAATGAAAGTCAAACACATTCAAACAAACCTAATTGGAACAAATGAAAGTCAAACACATTCAAACAAAGCTTTTTTAATCAAATTAAAGTCTAACGCATTCAACAAAGCTAATTGTATCAAGTGAAAGTCAAATGCATTCTATAAAACTAATTAAATCAAATGAAAGTCAAACACATTCAAAGAGAGCTTTTTAAATCAAATGCAAGTCAAATGCATTCATCAAAGCTAATTGAATCGAATGAAAGTCAAACACATTCAAACAAACCTAATTGAAACAAATTAAAGTCAAACACATTCAAACAAAGCTTTTTAAATCTAATGAAAGTCAAATGAATTCATTAAAGCTAATTAAATCAAATTAAAGTCAAACACATTCAAATAAATCTTTCTGAGTCAAATTAAAGTCTAATACTGTTTGGGGGTCTTTAATGTCCTTCGGGAGAGTTACGATTTCCTAGCAGACTTCCTTCCTACGCCTGTACCTGCACAAGTAACGGAGACTCCGGATGGGGGTGGGAGTTCCGCCTCCGAAGATTAAGTTAGTATCTTTTTGAAGTGGAATAAGAACAATAAAAGCTTCTCGATTTGAGAGCGTTTCAGTAGGTTCGGGTTTTGTTTGTTTTTTTTTTGTGTGGTTGCAATTAATGATCGATCCCCATAAATGAGGTCTACCCTTACTATTTATAGTAAGGGAGAACTGTACCTCAATTAGGGTACAAGGGACACGTGTCGCAAAGGGATTGGGCCTTTGCTGACCGTTGAAAGATTGACACGTGTCAAGCCTTTACTGGGCCACGTGTAGTAGGGTATTTTTACCCTAAACATCTGCCCCTCACAGGTGAGATGTGGCAAACCCACATGTCGCCTGTGACGGACGTAGGGTGCATGGGGTAGGTGACGGTTCACCTGCTTTCCCCCTCTTTTTTGGATTTCAAATTTTTGCGCAGAAGGTGACTGTTCGCCTTCTGCCTCTTTCTATAAGTAGGGTAGCTACCTCTTTCCTCCGCACTTTACATTTTCTTCAAATTTTTCAAAAATTTCCTGAGAAAAGCTCTGATACCGGCTGCTTCTTTCAAGGCTTTTGAGCATCCGATTTTTCGCAAGAACTTGACGTCTGCCTTCCGGCTGAGTGCGGATTTTGTAAGGTACCATCTGCTTCCTTTCTTTTTTCCCCTAAATTAAGGACCTCACTCGGCAATTTGCCGCCTGGGGCTGGCTTGGGACAAGTCCAAAAATTCCCCTCATCCGGCATTTTGCCGTCTGGGATGTTTGATATACTCCCATCCGGCATTGTGCCGCATGGGACCCCTTTGAGCCAGCTTTGTTTTTATTCAACTTAGTTACAAGTAACCCCATCCGGCCTTTAGCCGTATGGGGTGGTTTGATCAGCCTTTGATTTCAAACATTACTCAAATTGCCCCCATCCGGCATTTAACCGTATGGGGGTAGTTTGAGCAGCCTTGGCTTTCTCAAACATCATTCAAATTGCCCCCATCCGGGATTTAACCGTATGGGGGTAATTCGGGCAGATTTGGCTCAAACTATGCTTCAAATTGCCCCCATCCGGCATTTAACCGTATGGTGGTAATTTGAGCAGCCTTGGCTTTTTCTCAAACATCATTCAAATTGCCCCCATCCGGCATTTAACCGTATGGGGGTAGTTTGAGCAGCCTTGGCTTTTTCAAACATCATTCAAATTGCCCCCATCCGGCATTTAACCGTATGGGGGTAGTTTGGGCAGATTTGGCTCAAACTATGCTTCAAATTGCCCCCATCCGGCATTTAACCGTATGGGGGTAGTTTGAGCAGCCTTGGCTTTTTCTCAAACATCATTCAAATTGCCCCCATCCGGCATTTAACCGTATGGGGGTAGTTTGGGCAGATTTGGCTCAAACTATGCTTCAAATTGCCCCCATCCGGCATTTAACCGTATGGGGGTAGTTTGAGCAGCCTTGGCTTAAACTAGGTTTCAAATAGCCCCCATCCGGGATTTAACCGTATGGGGGTTGTTTGAGCAGCCTTTAGCTTTTTCTCAAACCTTATTCTAATAGCCCCCATCCGGCATTTAACCGTATGGGGGTTGTTTGAGCAGCCTTGGCTTGCCCAAACTGTTTCAAATTGCCCCCATCCGGCATTTAACCGTATGGGGGTAGTGTGAGCAGCCTTGGCTTTTTCCCAAACCTCATTCAAATTGCCCCCATCCGGCATCTAACCGTATGGTGGTAGTTTGAGCAGCCTTGGCTCAAACATTGTTTCAAATTGCCCCCATCCGGCATTTAACCGTATGGGGGTAGTTTGAGCAGCCTTGGCTTTTTCTCAAACCTCATTCAAATTGCCCCCATCCGGCATTTAACCGTATGGGGGTAGTTTGACCAGCCTTGGCTCAAACTTAGTTTCAAATTGCCCCCATCCGGCATTTAACCGTATGGGGGTCGTTTGAGCAGCCTTTAGCTTTTTCTCAAACATGCAAATTGCCCCCATCCGGCATTTTACCGTATGGGGGTCGCTTGAGCAGCTTTGGCTCAAACTTTGTTTCAAATTGCCCCCATCCGGCATTCAACCGTATGGGGGTCGTTTGAGCAGCCTTGGCTCAAACTTTGCTATCCCTCATCGGGGACTCCGCCGCTTGGGGAGCTTTTGAATAAGTTTCTATTAAATATGTCTGATCTATGTATCTTGATTTTCAGCTTTAAACACATTCGGAGACTTCCGCCTGTGAAGGTTTCAAGCCATCAACTCAGCAAATTTCAACCTACAAAGGTACCGTCTGCACCCTGTTTCAATTCTTTTTGTTAATTTTCCGGTTGCATAGATAGGATATGGACCCTTCAATTATACACTCGGCACAGCCTACGACTGTGGTCAGCCGGTCACCAGGGACGGCTGAGTCTAGGACTGGGACTGCCGTCTGGGGGTATTTGGGCGAACCTTCACCTACCTCGAATCCGACCGTCTCTGTTCATGTGCAGGACAGAATGGCTCGGATAAGATGGACGGCAGTTGACCCGGATTACAAGTCCGACGACGCAGCCGAAGATCCGGCTTGATTAGGGGATTTTTATCCACCAATCACCGTCTGACAAGTGGACCAACCAGGTTTCGCCACGTGTCCTTCACGTGGGCCAATAGGAGCCTGCCACGTGTCAATCCCAGATTCGTCCTCTACGGACCAATAGAGACACGCCATGTGTCCACCCATGCCAAATGGGAAAGCCGGCCACCAAGGCCCAATCCTGTTTAGAAGCCCAGTCAGCCCAAGGTTAACCTAAACCTAATTGGCACGCTTCCCGAGGTTATAAATACTCCTCTTAACCCTCATTAAGAGGAGAGAGAATACGGAAAACACTCGGATTACACATTAAACACTCTCACCTAGAGAGACCAAATCACCTTAATTTCCGCATTGATTACTCTTTAATCAAGTACTAACTTGACCGTTGGAGGCGGAGCTCCTACCACAAGGAGTCTTCGTTGTTTTGCAGGTACAGGCGTCCGGTTCCAGTCTTGGTGTTGTAACTCTCCCGTAGGACATCAGAAAACCCCGAAACACGGCTGATCCCCAAAACGAGGACCAGACGGCAGGACCGTCTGGTGAAATTCCTTTGGAAGAAACCCTGGAGACTCGTCAAGATTCCCCGAGTGGTCCGAGCACACCGGGTGACAGCATTTTAGAAGACTCTGATTCTAATGCCGCAGGATCCGGCGATGAATCTGCTGGAGAAGAGTCTGGGTCGGAATCAGAGGCCCCGGCACAGGAGGCCGAGCCTATTGATGAGGAGGCCTACAAATGGCCGGCTAAGGGGGATCCGACTGATATGACCATGTCTGCGAGAGACGTGGTCACCCTTACTACAACCCTTCCTGCCTTTCTGTTTAAAAGAAAACCGGTTGGGAAGGACTGGGAAATAAGAGTCCCGCCTGTTGATGCAGCCGTCGTTTGGACGGACGACTTAGACCATGCCGATGATTTTTTCGGCTGTTATGAGGCGGCATTCAAAGCAGGCCTCCGGTTCCCCCTTCACCCCTGCATCAAGGACATATTAATGGGGTATGACTTGGGCGTATGGCAATTGACTCCCAACTCTTGGGTCAATATTTTGGGGTACATTGCCGCGTGTGAGTTGCAGGAGGTAAACCCAAGCTGGGAGGCCTTTGCACACATGCATTACCTCAGCCGGGCTCCGGGTGGGTGGAATGCCTGGTACACCCTGACCACCAATCAAGAATACATGATGACTTTGGAAAAGCCATCGAAGTGGACCAACTGGAAGGGCAAATTTTATGTCGTCTCTTCCCCTTCCACTTCCCTGAATCACCGCCTGCGGCGGTACAATAAGCACCCGGCATTGCTGGGCAAAAAATGCGCACTCCCGAAAGTGCCGTCTGAGGCCTGGGACCTAATAATGGAGACGGGTCTGTTCCTCAAAACGACCCATCTGATGGAGGACGGTAGTGAAATCATCGTCCCAAAGTTCTGGGTACCCCTCCCGGAATGGTTCAGGGATGAGGCCTTCTTGTCCCTTTGCAATCTGAGTTCAATGTTTAAAAAGAGTAGGTTCATTAACCCATCCGGTATTCCGATGCCTGCTTATGAGTACAATTGTTCTAACTCGAATTTCCCTTTTTGCAGGTTTAGCTAAAAGAATGGTGCCTCCTGAAAAGACACCGGCCTTCTCAGCCATTGAGCTGAGAAAGAAGCAAGTCGAAGAGAAGAAGGCGGCACTGGCCGCCAAGAATGCTGGGGTAAAACCTCTTCCATTTCTTACCGGATGACATATGATGAGCTACCTTTGTTTCCAACTGATTGCTTTGTTTTGAATATTTTCAGGGTGGAATCCATGGCATGCCAAAATCACTAGCAAGCATGCACAAAAGACCGGCTGGTGACATACCTCAGCCGGCTTCCAAAGCTCCAAGGCTGCCGGGTCCACCTTTGGCAGCTAGTCCTACAAAGAGGACGCCTGCACCTACCAGGCCAACCACTGGAGGGAAGAGCCTGCAGCTGACGCCGATTGCTTCGGCAGGCCAGACCCGGATGGGATCCGGCTCAGATGCGGCTGGGGGGGATGGCACCCCACAACCTGAACAAGGTAATACCTCTGCCTTTGACCCCCCCTGGCCGCTTGGGTATATGAGAGTCAAAACTCATGCAAGCCAGTCTGGGAGCTCCTCTGGCAGCCGCATGAATATAGGCGGCGCATATGCCCAGTATCTGACAAGTAAACCTTCCTTTGCAGATGAGTCTACCAGCCGGCCCGACTACAACCAATACGCCAAGAGAATGGTCAGAACTCTAACCCGTTCTAAGAAGGAGGCGGTGCCGGCTGTACACCAGGTTAACCTGGATCGTATCAACTCTCTTCTTGCTGAGGTAAATAACCCGAATGACCTATGCTTGTCTCAAACCCTTCTTTGCCGGATGAGTAGTAATTATCATCATTAGTTCTAACACCTTTTCCGGATGGTACCATAGGTGATGCTGAGGGTGGACGGGCTCCGAGTCCCCTTGCGTAAAAAGCAAGAGGAGGTAAGAGACGCTCAGAAGCGTGCCCTTGACCTGATTGACGCTAGTCAATTTCATACTATTAACTATGATAAGGCCACTAAAGAGAGGGAGTTGGAACAGGAGGAACTGCTGAAGAAAGCTGTGCTGGCAGGGGATGAGGCTAAGAAGAAAGCTAAAGATCTTGAGCTCAAGGTCAAGAACCTCCAGGCTGATCTTAGAGCTCTGGAAGGAGTTGACAAAGAAAATGCCGAGCTCTGCCAGAAAAACAGCGAGCTGACTGTCCAACTGGCTAATATTCAGACGGCTCACAAAAAGGAGCTGAACGAGGAACTCAGCCGCCTGATTTCTGAGAATGAGGCCGACTGCGAGGAACGCATGAAGCTGGCTTGGGGCCTCATCCATCCGGACTCTAATTTTGACTATTTCCACGTCCGCTACTTGTATGCTTCTGAAGTTTATGAAGCTCAAGTACTCGGCACTCCTGCCCCTCCTCCTTTCGACGAGTGGGCTGAGAAGGGATTAGGGTCAGAGCCGGAGGGGGTGCCAATGGAAGACCAGCCAGAACAGCAACAGGAGCAGACGGCTGAGACTCAGGTAGCCCAAGGGTCGGAGCAGCCTCAGCAACAACAACATCAGCAACCATAAACTTTTTTTTTTTTTTTTTTTTTTTTTTTTTTAACCGGCCTGCGTGCCGTGTATTTTCAATGTATCTTTCCCGGACGGGGGTCCGGCTAACATTTCCGTTGAATTAAAATTAATCTATTTTACCGACACAGTCGGTTTTGCTATCTTTATTGTCGGTTTTGCTATCTTTATTATTAGCATTTTTTACAAGTATTTACAAGTATTTCAGCCGTTCTATATATGCCGGATGAAGTAGCGATACCACAATATGCCCCTGAAATGGCTACCTGTTTACCAACAGTAGGCTGGCAGCCGTTTCATGGAAGCCGGATGGGGGGTCAGTGACTGACCTAACCTGTTCCCGTCTGGTACAATAAATAGCCGGACGGGGGGTCAGTGACTGACCTAACCTTGTCCCGACTTGTACAATCATATTTATGATGGGATGAGAAACCGTTTAGGTGGTTACAGTGGCCCATTAAGAATTTCATTCTTCCGGATGGACCTCTTTTGGGTCCTTGCCGGATGAATCCTAGATGCAAAGGATCATTTCTAACGGCTGCAAGATTGTTTTAGACAAATGCCGTTTGAGTTATTGGATCGCTAGAACAATGTTCCACCCAGAAGGGAGCTGTTCTCTTCGGTGATTCACCCGGATGGGTGTCACCGGATGACTGCTCTTTTTGGAGCAGTGGTTTTAAGAAGTGTTCTTCCGTCTGTGTTCTTGCACTAGACAGGTGTAAATACAATTGTATGAATGGAAATTATATGCTTTCACATTTCAATACTGTTTACAAAAAATTACAAAATCCTTAGAAGTAGTACTTTTTCAAGTTATCTACATTCCAGGTACGAGGCAGCCGCATTCCGTCTGGGGTTTCCAGGCGGTATGTGCCGTTTCTAACTTCTTCAAAAATCCGGTAGGGTCCCTCCCAGTTTGGGGTCAGTTTCCCTTGTTCGTTTGCCCTACCGGTTGCTTCAAGCTTCCGTAATACAAAATCTCCAACTTTGAGGGGGCGTTTACGCACCCTCTTGTTGTAGGCCCTCGTCATTCGAAGACGGTAGATTTCATGACGCAAGGCGGCGTTGCCCCTTCTTTCTGGAAGAGTATCCAGAGACAGGCGCATGGCTTCCCAATTTGCCACTTCGTCATACAACATGATTCGAAGTGTTGGCTCATACAATTCAATGGGAAGCACCGCCTCTGTGCCATATGCCATAAGGAATGGAGTTTCACCGGTTGACCCCTTCTCAGTAGTTCTGATGGACCAAAGAACGTGAGTCAACTCTTCTGCCCAAAGACCGCCTGCCTTCTCGATCTTTTTCTTTATGCCGCCTGAGATGAGCTTGTTGAAAGCTTCAACTTGACCGTTTGCTTGCGGACGGCCAACGGATGCAAAGTAGTGGGAAATCCCTTGATCTTGCAACCAAGTCTTTAGGACAGGCGTTTCGAACTGGGGGCCATTGTCAAAGACCATTGACATTGGTATACCGAACCGGGTGATGACATTTCTCCAGATGAAGGAGATGACATCCTTAGTTTTGATGCCCTTAACCGCCTCGGCCTCGACCCACTTGGTTAAGTAATCAACAGCCACCAAGATGTATCTTCTGCCGCCTGGGGCAGGAGTGTATGGCCCCAAAATATCCATGCCCCATTTTGCAAAGGGGATTGGACTGTGAATAGTTGTTAAATCAGTTGCCGGCTGCCTTATCAGCCGGCCGAACCTCTGGCACTTGTCACATTTTTTCACCAGATCTAATGCATCCGCCTCAAGGGTAGGCCAAAAGTATCCTTGCCGCCTGGTTCTTTTGGCGAGGGTCTTCCCGCCAATGTGAGATCCACAGAAGCCAGCGTGCAGATCTTCCAGTATTTCCTTACCCCGTTCTGGGGTAACACACTTGAATAGCGGCTGCAAGTAACCCTTCCGGAACAGTTCACCTTTATGCATTACGAAGCTTAATGCTCGTCTTTTAAGAGCAGCTGCTTCGGATGAGGTCTCCGGTAGAGTGTCGTCTACCAAGTAATTCCGGATGGGATCCATCCAAGTGGAGCTTCGATCTAGAACTCCAATGGGGTCATGTTCAATGCTTTTCTTTTCCATGACTTCCCAGAAGACTGATCTATGCGTATCACATGTGGCGGATGATGCGAGTTTGGATAGTGCATCCGCCTGATTATTCTCGGATCTGGGTACTTGACTAAGGTTGAATTCATCAAATGCCCCAGCCTCCTCTTTGACCGCCTGAAGATACTTAATCATCACCGGATGAGTGGCCTCATAGTCACCGTTGTACTGGCTAACGATGAGTTGGGAATCTGAGCAGGCGTCAACTTTCCTTGCCCCGGCTGCCTTACACATGTGACAAGCGCACTTTAGGGCGCGTTTTAGAGCATATTTTAGGATGATTTTGGATGTATTTGGGGCCGTTTTGGCCGATTATTGCCTTGTTATGCTTACGTTCCCCATACTACGTGCTTCACGGGTTTTCGGTTTGTTTTTGATGTGTTTTCAGGTAATATCAACCGAGTTTAATCGGATCCCGAGCCCTTGATGCGTCACCGAGCTAGCCTTGACCGAAGTCCGAGGAGTTAGGGAAGTTCAAGTTCCATGCATTGATTACATAGCACAGGCAGCACGGCCGTGTTACCATAGGCACACCCGTGCTCGCCTATAAGCAAGCAACCCCAGGCAAGGCGGCACGGCCGTGCAAGCCAATAGCACGGCCGTGTCAGTATCCACGCACCAGCACGGCCGTGCAGGCCATTAGCACGGCCGTGCCAGATGTTGCCCGTGCCCGTGTCAGCTCCAGTATGAGCCCCGTGCTAGATCATATTCAGCACGGCCGTGTCATTGTTGGCACGGCCGTGCCAGGAAGCTGCACGGCCGTGCCATATATAGCACGGCCGTGCCAATTTGAGGAAGAAACCCGGTTTACTTACTGACAAGCTAGCACGGCCGTGCCAAATTCAGCACGGCCGTGCTGACCCAGGGTTAACTGCGCGCTTGACTTCTCCGAATTAGAAGACGTATATAAGGCCCAAATTTAAGAGGTTTTAGAGACAGTTTTTAGAGAGTTTTTGGAGAGCCTTTGTAGAGAGTTATTGGAGAACGTTCTTAGTATTAGAGATTCATTAGTTTTCTTAGAGATTATTCTAGCGATTTTAGTTTTCTTGGATTGATTTGAAGCAAGATTTGTGAAGATTCTTTGTATTATTCATTGACGACGGATATCAAAGTTCTGAACTTTTCTATTGATTCGCATCAATACAATTGGTATTATTCATTCTTGTTTATTAATCAAGCTTTATTATTCCTTAATCAGAATTCATGTTTATATCTATTATGCTTTTGGAATTCATTATTGCTTTGATTATGAATATGTGTGAGTAGTTTCCTAGCTAGGGTTTCGGGATGAAACCCGGCCTAGGTAATCTATGTAATTGAGGATTGATTTTGATAAACGGATTGTGATTAAATTGATTATATGCGATTGCATGTTAATTCATTATAATAGGAGTAGCTAACCTAGAATCTTGAATTTGATTGCATGATATCCTTGATTTGAACAAGAGATTGTGAATTGAGTATTTCATTATTGAATGTGGTTTGATTATGTATCGAGTAATGTTGAGTGCATGAGAAATCCAAGCTTAGTTTTGCCCGTTGTCTTCCTATCACATGATATTGATCAGACATATAGTCTTTGCATATCCCGTTTGTCTCTGTGATTCCTTGTTGCGTAGTTACCGATGGTTTGGTGAATTCCCGTTCTCCCTAGTGTCTTAGTTTATTGAATTATTCCATCTTATTAGTAGTATTTTAGAACACCATTTTCCATTGATTTCGAACTAGCTTAGGTTTAAGATTGATTTGCAATTACTCTCGTTCCTCGTGGACCGAACCTTTATTTGCCATTGTACTTGGTTATAGGGTGTTCGTATAAGTATTGTTTGATTGAGAGTTAGATTGTAGCGACCGATTTAACCCTTGTCAAAATGGCGCCGTTGCCGGGGAACGGTGTTTGTTAATTGCTTTTTGATTTCTTGAGTCTAGTTCTTAAAACAAAAATACAAAAAGATTTTTCTTTTTGGCTACACTTGTAGCCCTGCTATTTAATTGGTTTGGTTAGTGTGTATGCGCAGGTCTAAACAGAGAGAATTAATACCCTTCGATCCAGAAATCGAAAGAACTTTGAAGAGCAATCGTAAATCTCGATTGACGTCATCAAACTCTCAAGGAAAGGAACACAACACACAACAGGTTCCAATGGAAGAAATACCGCGCCATCCTAATCGGCCAGCACCACGACCCCTTAAGGAGTTGGGAACTCCTGGGGCGTATAGAGCTTCAAGTGGGATTGCTCCACCCACTACTGAGGCCAATGATCCAATGGGGTCATGTTCAATGCTTTTCTTTTCCATGACTTCCCAGAAGACTGATCTATGCGTATCACATGTGGCGGATGATGCGAGTTTGGATAGTGCATCCGCCTGATTATTCTCGGATCTGGGTACTTGACTAAGGTTGAATTCATCAAATGCCCCAGCCTCCTCTTTGACCGCCTGAAGATACTTAATCATCACCGGATGAGTGGCCTCATAGTCACCGTTGTACTGGCTAACGATGAGTTGGGAATCTGAGCAGGCGTCAACTTTCCTTGCCCCGGCTGCCTTACACATGCGGATACCGGCCAGCAGGGCCTCGTATTCAGCTTCATTATTCGAGGCTTGAAACTTGAATCGCAGAGCATACTCGTACTTGTCCCCCTTCGGAGAGTGACAAATTACACCCGCCCCGCAACCATTCAGCGTAGAGCTCCCATCTACATAAACCCTCCAAACTTGGTCAGTTTTATCCGGCTGTACTGGCCTTGTCATTTCAACAATGAAGTCGGCAAACGCCTGACCCTTCACTGCTCGCCTGGGTTCGAAAGTGATTTCTAAGCTTTGGATTTCCACAGCCCATTTAATCATTCTTCCGGATGACTCTAAAGTGGTCATAGGCCTTTTGAGCGGCTGGTCAGTGTAAACGGTCACCGGATGTGCTAAGAAATACGGTTTCAACCGCTTGACTGCCTTGAATAAAGCCAAACCGAATTTTTCAATCATGGGATAACGAAGTTCAGCATTCCGAAGGACATGGCTTATAAAGTAGACCGGGAGCTGATTGCCGTCTCTCTCAGCAAGGAGGACGGCGCTCAAGGAGTGATCTGAGACGGCCAAGTACATGTAGAGAGCCTCCTGGGGTAGGGGACTCACTAATCTTGGCAAAGAATGCAGGTGTTGCTTCAGCCGTTGAAATGCCGCCTCAGCCTCTTTACCCCATTCAAACCTTGACCTCTTTTTGATTGCTTGAAAGAAAGACCTGACCGGCTGAGGAATCTCCCCAATGCCGCCAGGCATCCGGTAAGCTTTTGAGCCTCCCTGACGGTACGTGGCGACTGCATGTCAATCACCGCCTGTACTTTGTCCGGATTGGCCTCTATGCCTCTCTGATCAATCAAAAATCCAAGAAACTTCCCGGACTCAACTCCAAAGACGCATTTTTTTGGATTTAACATGACTTTATGCCGTCTGAGGGTGGTGAGAGTTTCTCGGAGGTCGGCTAGATGATCCGCCTGCAGCTTTGACTTGACAATCATATCATCAATGTACGCCTCTACGTTCCTTCCAATCTGATCATAAAAGACCGAGTTCATCATTCGCTGGAAAGTAGCAGGCGCATTCTTCAACCCAAACGGCATCACCGTGTAGCAGTATAGCCCTTGATTTGTGACGAAAGCCGTCTTCTCTTGGTCTTTCTTCCACAAGGGTATCTGATGGAAGCCGGAGTAGGCGTCCATGAAACTCATCAGGGCATGGCCGGCTGTAGAGTCTACCAAATGATCTATCTTTGGAAGCGGGTAGCTATCTTTTGGACAAGCCCTGTTGAGGTCCGTGTAATCTACACACATCCGCCAGGTTCCATTCGGCTTTTTCACAAGGACTACATTGGCTACCCAATCAGGGTAGTAACATTGCCGGATGAACCCAGCATCTAAAAGTTTCTTGACCTCGGCTGCTGCCGCCTGGGATCTTTCCTCGCCATGGTTCCGTTTCTTTTGCCTGACTGGCTTCTTCTTAGGATCCACAGCGAGTCTATGTACAGCAAGATCCGGACTTACACCCGGCATCTCTTCTACTTCAAAGGCAAACACATCTTTGAACTCCTTCAGCAAAAGGAGCAAATCTGATCCCAAACTTTCAAATGCAGCCGTTCCAACCTTGACGGTTCTGTCTGGCCGGCTGTCTTCAAGGACGACGTCAATTATTTCTCCAGCCGGCTGAGGGCGAAGGACGTCTGTCCTCTCCCCGGACAGTGATTGCTATTGTTTCTCCTTTACAGGCGCCAGTTGGTCCGCCTTTCTTTTTTTACCGGCTGGCTTTGTAGCCGGTAAGCTTTGATCACAGTCGTCAAGTTCAACAATTTCTTTCTCTTGACCGGCTGTATCAAGCGTTGGTTTGATGTCTGAGAGGTAACACTCTCTCGCCATCTTTTGGTCCCCACTCAAGGAACCGACTGTGCTATCATCCCTTTCAAACTTGATCAACATTAGAGATGGGATGATGACTGCCTTTGAGAGGTTCAGGGTTGGGCGGCCAATAATCAGATTGTAGGCAGTCAGCTATTCTACAACAAGAAACTTGACAACCATGTGCCGGCCCTTCCCCTTTTCTCCGAACCGGATGGGTAGATCAATCATGCCCACCGGATGTACTACTCCCCCCCCCCAAAACCTACAAGAGGGTATGAGGCCGGATGCATGCTACTGGGCTTATACTTGAGTTTCTCCAAGCATCGGTAGCTGATGAGGTCTGAGGAGCTCCAGGTATCAATCAAGATCCGGCAAACTCTTTGATTGGCGATTTTGCACTCGATGACTATGGGGTCATCATGAGGCCGCCTGACCTCACCTCTATCTCTCTCGGAGATGTTAACTTCCGGAAATGAATATTCAGACGACTGGCCCTCATCCACTGAGTTGACCAGTTTCCGAATGTTATCTTTTGTGCCCCGGATAGTAGGTCCACCTCCCGCAAATCCGCCAGCAATGGTCAGGATGGTTTCCTCATCCGTATCCGATTGAGTAGCCGGCTTCTTTGTGGGTGGTCCTTTTGCTTGTTTGGGAGTACCCCTTGACTTGGAAAGATAAGATTTGAGAGCCCCATCATCTGCTAGCCGGTCAAAAAGCCGCCTGAGACTAAAGCAACCCTCAGTGTCGTGGCCAATTTCGTCATGAAAAAGACAAAATTTGCTCTTATCCCGGGCGCTTAGAGGACTCTTCATAGGAGCCGGTTTTTCAAGGTTCAACCGGTCTTTTACTTCGTTGAGAATGGAGGCACAGTCCTTGTTGAACTCGTACTTTGGCACATACGGATCCGACCTCTTCCTTTTCTGGAAAGGTTGTCCGGATGAGTCTGCTGCCCATACCCCCTTTCTCTTGTCTTCCTTTTTGGCCGACTGGGTAGGCCGACTCTCCTTTTTATCGGATCTTTTGTAATCCGTTGGAAGTTTAACAGCACACAATTCCACTGCCTGAATGTAGGCCTCCGCCTTCATGAGCGCCTCGTGAAGAGTGGAGACCCTCTTCCTAACCAAGTCAAACTTAAAAGTTGATCCATCTTTTAAGCCTTAAAAGAAATCAGTATAGGCAACGTCATCAGACAATCCATGGATTCGGATCCTCATCAGGTTAAACCGCCTGACATATGACCGGAGCCCCTCTTTGTCTCCCTGTTGTATTGCCCCTAGATCAAGGCTTGTTTTCTTGGCAGGGATGTTCATAGAAAAGTTGGACGTAAACCAGTAGGCCAAGGTCCTGAAATTATTGATGCATCCGGCTGGGAGGTTACCAAACCAACGTTGAGCAATCCCTTTCAACGTAGCCGGGAAGCACCGGCACCATGAGGCGTCATCCAAACCCTGCAAGTACATCAGGTTGGTGTATGCCATGAGGTGATCTTCCGGGTTGGTGGTACCATCGTAGGCGCCTACCAACACGTTTTTGATTTTGGCCGGCTGGGTCATCTCGGTGATCTCTCTGGAGAACGCCGTTGGCTGTTCCCCAAGGTTGAGCAGCCGGAGCTGCCAGTCCATAGGCTGGACGGGCGGCTGTGGCTGCCCCCCAAAAATACCCGCCTGTGCATAGGGGGATCCAAAGGGCGTATATGGTGTTCCATGCAATGCCGGTTGGATCATATGAGGGCCGGATCGGGCGGAAACCTCGCTCGTCCGACTATCATTGTTTGTTCTCGAGTGCCTTCCTGAGGTAGCATTGAAGCTGTCTCGAAAGGTCGATGTTGATGCCGACTCGGATCGCTGAGTCTTTTTATCTTGGATGAGCGTCCGGGCGTCAGAATAGACTTTCTTCGTTCCATCCGGCTGAATGTGCCGGACGGGCTTCCTGACTCCATCTACAGGAGTGTGCATCTTTGAGAAATCAAAGAGCCTAGCCGGCATATTTGACTTCGGATGCGGGGTAGATGCTCTACCCTTTACTGTTTTGGCTGTCTTTTTACCGTGACGCCTTTCTTCCGCCTGACCCTTACGGGGGCCGGCTGTATTGTCCAGGAGGCCTCTGATCTCTCCTTTGAAGCTCATCATCATGTTCATGAGCTCATCTCTGGAGACTGGGGAGTCTCCCACAGTAGAGGTTAACCCAAGCGGCCCCCTAGTTGGCTTGCTAGGAGCCGCCTGATTCCCTTCCCGTTCTCTCTTATCTTTGGAACGGGTGTTCTTAGTCCTTAAAGAGCCATCCGCAGCAGTGTAGGCTTCCAACTCATAGTTATCGGCTGTATCTTGGTCCGAATGGACCTCAATCTCCCCAGTAGGCAGATTGCCTTTACCAGGTAGAATTGGCTCAGATGTCATCTAGAAAGTACTCTCCCCACAGACGGCGCCAGATGTTTGGGGGTCTTTAATGTCCTTCGGGAGAGTTACGATTTCCTAGCAGACTTCCTTCCTACGCCTGTACCTGCACAAGTAACGGAGACTCCGGATGGGGGTGGGAGTTCCGCCTCCGAAGATTTAGTTAGTATCTTTTCGAAGTGGAATAAGAACAATAAAAGCTTCTCGATTTGAGAGCGTTTCAGTAGGTTCGGGTTTTTTTTGTTTTTTTTTTTGTGTGGTTGCAATTAATGATCGATCCCCATAAATGAGGTCTACCCTTACTATTTATAGTAAGGGAGAACTGTACCTCAATTAGGGTACAAGGGACACGTGTCGCAAAGGGATTGGGCCTTTGCTGACCGTTGAAAGATTGACACGTGTCAAGCCTTTACTGGGCCACGTGTATTAGGGTATTTTTACCCTAAACAAATACATTCTACAAAACTAATTAGATCAAATGAAAGTCAAACACAAATAAACAAAGCTATTTAAATCAAATGAAAGTCAAACACATTCAAACAAAGATTTTTGAATCAAATGAAAGTCAAATGCATTCAACAAAGCTAATTGAATCAAATGAAAGTCAAACATATTCAAACAAAGTTAATTGAGTCAAATGAAAGTCAAACACATTGAAAAAAAGCTTTTTAAATAAAATTAAAGTCTAATGCATTCAACTAAACTAATTGAATCAAATGAAAGTCAAATGCATTTTATAAAGCTAATTGAATGAAATGAAAGTCAAACACATTCAAATAAAGCTAATTGAATCAAATGAAAGTCAAACACATTCAAACAAAGCTTTTTTAATCAAATTAAAGTCTAATGCATTAAACAAAGCTAATTGAATCAAATGAAAGTCAAATGCATTCTATAAGGCTAATTGAATCAAATGAAAGTCAAACACATTCAAAGAGAGCTTTTTGAATCAAATGCATATCAAATGCATTCACCAAAGCTAATTGAATGGAATGAAAGTCAAACACATTCAAACAAACCTACTTGAAACAAATGAAAGTCAAACCCATTCAAACAAAGCTTTTTAAATCAAATGAATTCATTAAAGCTAATTAAATCAAATAAAAGTCAAACACATTCAAATAAAGCTTTTTAAATCAAATTAAAGTCAAATTTATTCTACAAAGCTAATTGTAACAAATTAAAGTCAAACACAATCAAACAAAGCTATTTAAATCAAATGAAAGTCAAATGAATTCAACAAAGCTAATTGAATCCAATGAAAGTCAAATGCATTCTACAAAGCTAATTGAATCAAATGAAAGTCAAACAGATTCAAACAATGCTTTTTGAATCAAATTAAAGTCTAATGCATTAAACAAAGCTAGTTGAATCAAATGAAAGTCAAACACATCCAAACATAGCTAATTGAATCAAATGAAAGTCACACACATTCAAACAAAGCTTTTTTTAATCAAATTAAAGTCTAACGCATTCAACAAAGCTAATTGAATCAAATGAAAGTCAAATGCATTTTATAAAGCTAATTGAATCAAATGAAAGTCAAACACATTCAAACAGAACTTTTTGAATCAAACGAAAGTCAAATGCATTCATCAAAGCTAATTGAATCGAATGAAAGTCAAACACATTCAAACAAACCTAATTGAAACAAATGAAAGTCAAACACATTCAAACAAAGCTTTTTTAATCAAATTAAAGTCTAACGCATTCAACAAAGCTAATTGTATCAAGTGAAAGTCAAATGCATTCTATAAAACAAATTAAATCAAATGAAAGTCAAACACATTCAAAGAGAGCTTTTTAAATCAAATGCAAGTCAAATGCATTCATCAAAGCTAATTGAATCGAATGAAAGTCAAACACATTCAAACAAACCTAATTGAAACAAATGAAAGTCAAACACATTCAAACAAAGCTTTTTAAATCAAATGAAAGTCAAATGAATTCATTTAGCTAATTAAATTAAATTAAAGTCAAACACATTCAAATAAATCTTTCTGAATCAAATTAAAGTCTAATACATTCTACAAAACTAATTAAATCAAATGAAAGTCAAACACAATTAAACAAAGCTATTTAAATCAAACGAAAGTCAAACACATTCAAACAAAGCTTTTTGAATCAAATGAAAGTCAAATGCATTCAACAAAGCTAATTGAATCAAATGAAAGTCAAACATATTCAAACAAAGTTAATTGAGTCAAATGAAAGTCAAACACATTCAAAAAAAGCTTTTTAAATCAAATTAAAGTCTAATGCATTCAACTAAACTAATTGAATCAAATGAAAGTCAAATGCATTTTATAAAGCTAATTGAATGAAATGAAAGTCAAACACATTCAAACAAAGCTAATTGAATCAAATGAAAGTGAAGCACATTCAAACAAAGCTTTTGTAATCAAATTAAAGTCTAATGCATTAAACAAAGCTAATTGAATCAAATGAAAGTCAAATGCATTCTATAAGGCTAATTGATTCAAATGAAAGTCAAACACATTCAAAGAGAGCTTTTTGAATCAAATGCAAGTCAAATGCATTCATCAAAGCTAATTGAATGGAATGAAAGTCAAACACATTCAAACAAACCTAATTGAAACAAATGAAAGTCAAACCCATTCAAACAAAGCTTTTTAAATCAAATGAATTCATTAAAGCTAATTAAATCAAATAAAAGTCAAATACATTCAAATAAAGCTTTTTAAATCAAATTAAAGTCAAATTTATTCTACAAAGCTAATTGTAACAAATTAAAGTCAAACACAATCAAACAAAGCTATTTAAATCAAATGAAAGTCAAATGAATTCAACAAAGCTAATTGAATCCAATGAAAGTCAAATGCAATCTACAAAGCTAATTGAATAAAATGAAAGTCAAACACATTCAAACAAAGCTTTTTGAATCAAATTAAAGTCTAATGCATTAAACAAAGCTAGTTGAATCAAATGAAAGTCAAATGCATTTTATAAAGCTAATTGAATCAAATGAAAGTCAAACACATTCAAACAGAACTTTTTGAATCAAACGAAAGTCAAATGCATTCATCAAAGCTAATTGAATCGAATGAAAGTCAAACACATTCAAACAAACCTAATTGAAACAAATGAAAGTCAAACACATTCAAACAAAGCTTTTTTAATCAAATTAAAGTCTAACGCGTTCAACAAAGCTAATTGTATCAAATGAAAGTCAAATGCATTCTATAAAACTAATTAAATCAAATTAAAGTTAAACACATTCAAAGAGAGCTTTTTGAATCAAATGCAAGTCAAATGCATTCATCAAAGCTAATTGAATCGAATGAAAGTCAAACACATTCAAACAAGCCTAATTGAAACAAATGAAAGTCAAACACATTCAAACAAAGCTTTTTAAATCAAATGAAAGTCAAATGAATTCATTAAAGCTAATTAAATCAAATTAAAGTCAAACACATTCAAATAAATCTTTCTGAATCAAATTAAAGTCTAATACATTCTACAAAACTAATTAGATCAAATGAAAGTCAAACACAATTAAACAAAGCTATTTAAATCAAATGAAAGTCAAACACATTCAAACAAAGATTTTTGAATCAAATGAAAGTCAAATGCATTCAACAAAGCTAATTGAATCAAATGAAAGTCAAACATATTCAAACAAAGTTAATTGAGTCAAATGAAAGTCAAACACATTGAAAAAAAGCTTTTTAAATCAAATTAAAGTCTAATGCATTCAACTAAACTAATTGAATCAAATGAAAGTAAAATGCATTTTATAAAGCTAATTGAATGAAATGAAAGTCAAACACATTCAAACAAAGCTAATTGAATCAAATGAAAGTCAAACACATTCAAACAAAGCTTTTTTAATCAAATTAAAGTCTAATGCATTAAACAAAGCTAATTGAATCAAATGAAAGTCAAATGCATTCTATAAGGCTAATTGAATCAAATGAATGTCAAACACATTCAAAGAGAGCTTTTTGAATCAAATGCAAGTCAAATGCATTCATCAAAGCTAGTTGAATGGAATGAAAGTCAAACACATTCAAACAAACCTAATTGAAACAAATGAAAGTCAAACCCATTCAAACAAAGCTTTTTAAATCAAATGAATTCATTAAAGCTAATTAAATCAAATAAAAGTCAAACACATTCAAATAAAGCTTTTTAAATCAAATTAAAGTCAAATTTATTCTACAAAGCTAATTGTATCAAATTAAAGTCAAACACAATCAAACAAAGCTATTTAAATCAAATGAAAGTCAAACGAATTCAACAAAGCTAATTGAATCCAATGAAAGTCAAATGCATTCTTCAAAGCTAATTGAATCAAATGAAAGTCAAACACATTCAAACAAAGCTTTTTGAATCAAATTAAAGGCTAATGCATTAAACAAAGTTAATTGAATCAAATGAAAGTCAAACACATTGAAACAAAGCTAATTGAATCAAATGAAAGTCACACACATTCAAACAAAGCTTTTTTAATCAAATTAAAGTCTAACACATTCAACAAAGCTAATTGAATCAAATGAAAGTCAAATGCATTTTATAAAGCTAATTGAATCAAATGAAAGTCAAACACATTCAAACAGAACTTTTTGAATCAAACGAAAGTCAAATGCATTCATCAAAGCTAATTGAATCGAATGAAAGTCAAACACATTCAAACAAACCTAATTGGAACAAATGAAAGTCAAACACATTTAAACAAAGCTTTTGTAATCAAATTAAAGTCTAACGCATTCAACAAAGTTAATTGTATCAAGTGAAAGTCAAATGCATTCTATAAAACTAATTAAATCAAATGAAAGTCAAACACATTCAAAGAGAGCTTTTTAAATCAAATGCAAGTCAAATGCATTCATCAAAGCTAATTGAATCGAATGAAAGTCAAACACATTCAAACAAACCTAATTGAAACAAATTAAAGTCAAACACATTCAAACAAAGCTTTTTAAATCAAATGAAAGTCAAATGAATTCATTAAAGCTAATTAAATCAAATTAAAGTCAAACACATTCAAATAAATCTTTCTGAATCAAATTAAAGTCTAATACATTCTACAAAACTAATTAGATCAAATGAAAGTCAAACACAAATAAACAAAGCTATTTAAATCAAATGAAAGTCAAACACATTCAAACAAAGATTTTTGAATCAAATGAAAGTCAAATGCATTCAACAAAGCTAATTGAATCAAATGAAAGTCAAACATATTCAAACAAAGTTAATTGAGTCAAATGAAAGTCAAACACATTGAAAAAAAGCTTTTTAAATCAAATTAAAGTCTAATGCATTCAACTAAACTAATTGAATCAAATGAAAGTAAAATGCATTTTATAAAGCTAATTGAATGAAATGAAAGTCAAACACATTCAAACAAAGCTAATTGAATCAAATGAAAGTCAAACACATTCAAACAAAGCTTTTTTAATCAAATTAAAGTCTAATGCATTAAACAAAGCTAATTGTATCAAATGAAAGTCAAATGCATTCTATAAAACTAATTAAATCAAATGAAAGTTAAACACATTCAAAGAGAGCTTTTTGAATCAAATGCAAGTCAAATGCATTCATCAAAGCTAATTGAATCGAATGAAAGTCAAACACATTCAAACAAACCTAATTGAAACAAATGAAAGTCAAACACATTCAAACAAAGCTTTTTAAATCAAATGAAAGTCAAATGAATTCATTAAAGCTAATTAAATCAAATTAAAGTCAAACACATTCAAATAAATCTTTCTGAATCAAATTAAAGTCTAATACATTCTACAAAACTAATTAGATCAAATGAAAGTCAAACACAATTAAACAAAGCTATTTAAATCAAATGAAAGTCAAACACATTCAAACAAAGATTTTTGAATCAAATGAAAGTCAAATGCATTCAACAAAGCTAATTGAATCAAATGAAAGTCAAACATATTCAAACAAAGTTAATTGAGTCAAATGAAAGTCAAACACATTGAAAAAAAGCTTTTTAAATCAAATTAAAGTCTAATGCATTCAACTAAACTAATTGAATCAAATGAAAGTCAAATGCATTTTATAAAGCTAATTGAATGAAATGAAAGTCAAACACATTCAAACAAAGCTAATTGAATCAAATGAAAGTCAAACACATTCAAACAAACCTTTTTTAATCAAATTAAAGTCTAACGCATTCAACAAAGGTAATTGAATCAAATGAAAGTCAAATGCATTTTATAAAGCTAATTGAATCAAATGAAAGTCAAACACATTCAAACAGAACTTTTTGAATCAAACGAAAGTCAAATGCATTCATCAAAGCTAATTGAATCGAATGAAAGTCAAACACATTCAAACAAACCTAATTGAAACAAATGAAAGTCAAACACATTCAAACAAAGCTTTTTTAATCAAATTAAAGTCTAACGCGTTCAACAAAGCTAATTGTATCAAATGAAAGTCAAATGCATTCTATAAAACTAATTAAATCAAATGAAAGTTAAACACATTCAAAGAGAGCTTTTTAAATCAAATGCAAGTCAAATGCATTCATCAAAGCTAATTGAATCGAATGAAAGTCAAACACATTCAAACATGCCTAATTGAAACAAATGAAAGTCAAACACATTCAAACAAAGCTTTTTAAATCAAATGAAAGTCAAATGAATTCATTAACGCTAATTAAATCAAATTAAAGTCAAACACATTCAAATAAATCTTTCTGAATCAAATTAAAGTCTAATACATTCTACAAAACTAATTAGATCAAATGAAAGTCAAACACAATTAAACAAAGCTATTTAAATCAAATGAAAGTCAAACACATTCAAACAAAGATTTTGAATCAAATGAAAGTCAAATGCATTCAACAAAGCTAATTGAATCAAATAAAAGTCAAACATATTCAAACAAAGTTAATTGAGTCAAATGAAAGTCAAACACATTGAAAAAAAGCTTTTTAAATCAAATTAAAGTCTAATGCATTCAACTAAACTAATTGAATCAAATGAAAGTAAAATGCATTTTATAAAGCTAATTGAATGAAATGAAAGTCAAACACATTCAAACAAAGCTAATTGAATCAAATGAAAGTCAAACACATTCAAACAAAGCTTTTTAATCAAATTAAAGTCTAATGCATTAAACAAAGCTAATTGAATCAAATGAAAGTCAAATGCATTCTATAAGGCTAATTGAATCAAATGAATGTCAAACACATTCAAAGAGAGCTTTTTGAATCAAATGCAAGTCAAATGCATTCATCAAAGCTAATTGAATGGAATGAAAGTCAAACACATTCAAACAAACCTAATTGAAACAAATGAAAGTCAAACCCATTCAAACAAAGCTTTTTTAATCAAATTAAAGTCTAACGCGTTCAACAAAGCTAATTGTATCAAATGAAAGTCAAATGCATTCTATAAAACTAATTAAATCAAATGAAAGTTAAACACATTCAAAGAGAGCTTTTTGAATCAAATGCAAGTCAAATGCATTCATCAAAGCTAATTGAATCGAATGAAAGTCAAACACATTCAAACATGCCTAATTGAAACAAATGAAAGTCAAACACATTCAAACAAAGCTTTTTAAATCAAATGAAAGTCAAATGAATTCATTAAAGCTAATTAAATCAAATTAAAGTCAAACACATTCAAATAAATCTTTCTGAATCAAATTAAAGTCTAATACATTCTACAAAACTAATTAGATCAAATGAAAGTCAAACACAATTAAACAAAGCTATTTAAATCAAATGAAAGTCAAACACATTCAAACAAAGATTTTTGAATCAAATGAAAGTCAAATGCATTCAACAAAGCTAATTGAATCAAATGAAAGTCAAACATATTCAAACAAAGTTAATTGAGTCTAATGAAAGTCAAACACATTGAAAAAAAGCTTTTAAATCAAATTAAAGTCTAATGCATTCAACTAAACTAATTGAATCAAATAATAGTAAAATGCATTTTATAAAGCTAATTGAATGAAATGAAAGTCAAACACATTCAAACAAAGCTAATTGAATCAAATGAAAGTCAAACACATTCAAACAAAGCTTTTTTAATCAAATTAAAGTCTAATGCATTAAACAAAGCTAATTGAATCAAATGAAAGTCAAATGCATTCTATAAGGCTAATTGAATCAAATGAATGTCAAACACATTCAAAGAGAGCTTTTTGAATCAAATGCAAGTCAAATGCATTCATCAATGCTAATTGAATGGAATGAAAGTCAAACACATTCAAACAAACCTAATTGAAACAAATCAAAGTCAAACCCATTCAAACAAAGCTTTTTAAATCAAATGAATTCATTAAAGCTAATTAAATCAAATAAAAGTCAAACACATTCAAATAAAGCTTTTTAAATAAAATTAAAGTCAAATTTATTCTACAAAGCTAATTGTATCAAATTAAAGTCAAACACAATCAAACAAAGCTATTTAAATCAAATGAAAGTCAAATGAATTCAACAAAGCTAATTGAATCCAATGAAAGTCAAATGCATTCTTCAAAGCTAATTGAATCAAATGAAAGTCAAACACATTCAAACAAAGCTTTTTGAATCAAATTAAAGGCTAATGCATTAAACAAAGTTAATTGAATCAAATGAAAGTCAAACACATTGAAACAAAGCTAATTGAATCAAATGAAAGTCACACACATTCAAACAAAGCTTTTTTAATCAAATTAAAGTTTAACACATTCAACAAAGCTAATTGAATCAAATGAAAGTCAAATGCATTTTATAAAGCTAATTGAATCAAATGAAAGTAAAACACATTCAAACAGAACTTTTTGAATCAAACGAAAGTCAAATGCATTCATCAAAGCTAATTGAATCGAATGAAAGTCAAACACATTCAAACAAACCTAATTGGAACAAATGAAAGTCAAACACATTCAAACAAAGCTTTTGTAATCAAATTAAAGTCTAACGCATTCAACAAAGCTAATTGTATCAAGTGAAAGTCAAATGCATTCTATAAAACTAATTAAATCAAATGAAAGTCAAACACATTCAAAGAGAGCTTTTTAAATCAAATGCGAGTCAAATGCATTCATCAAAGCTAATTGAATCGAATGAAAGTCAAACACATTCAAACAAACCTAATTGAAACAAATTAAAGTCAAACACATTCAAACAAAGCTTTTTAAATCAAATGAAAGTCAAATGAATTCATTAAAGCTAATTAAATCAAATTAAAGTCAAACACATTCAAATAAATCTTTCTGAATCAAATTAAAGTCTAATACATTCTACAAAACTAATTAGATCAAATGAAAGTCAAACACAAATAAACAAAGCTATTTAAATCAAATGAAAGTCAAACACATTCAAACAAATATTTTTGAATCAAATGAAAGTCAAATGCATTCAAGAAAGCTAATTGAATCAAATGAAAGTCAAATGCATTTTATAAAGCTAATTGAATCAAATGAAAGTCAAACACATTCAAACAGAACTTTTTGAATCAAACGAAAGTCAAATGCATTCATCAAAGCTAATTGAATCGAATGAAAGTCAAACACATTCAAACAAACCTAATTGGAACAAATGAAAGTCAAACACATTCAAACAAAGCTTTTTTAATCAAATTAAAGTCTAACGCATTCAACAAAGCTAATTGTATCAAGTGAAAGTCAAATGCATTCTATAAAACTAATTAAATCAAATGAAAGTCAAACACATTCAAAGAGAGCTTTTTAAATCAAATGCAAGTCAAATGCATTCATCAAAGCTAATTGAATCGAATGAAAGTCAAACACATTCAAACAAACCTAATTGAAACAAATTAAAGTCAAACACATTCAAACAAAGCTTTTTAAATCAAATGAAAGTCAAATGAATTCATTAAAGCTAATTAAATCAAATTAAAGTCAAACACATTCAAATAAATCTTTCTGAGTCAAATTAAAGTCTAATACATTCTACAAAACTAATTAGATCAAAAGAAAGTAAAACACAAATAAACAAAGCTATTTAAATCAAATGAAAGTCAAACACATTCAAACAAAGATTTTTGAATCAAATGAAAGTCAAATGCATTCAACAAAGCTAATTGACTCAAATGAAAGTCAAACATATTAAAACAAAGTTATATTGAGTCAAATGAAAGTCAAACACATTCAAAAAAAGCTTTTTAAATCAAATTAAAGTCTAATGCATTCAACTAAACTAATTGAATCAAATGAAAGTCAAATGCATTTTATAAAGCTAATTGAATGAAATGAAAGTCAAACACATTCAAACAAAGCTAATTGAATTAAATGAAAGTCAAGCACATTCTAACAAAGCTTTTGTAATCAAATTAAAGTCTAATGCATTAAACAAAGCTAATTGAATCAAATGAAAGTCAAATGCATTCTATAAGGCTAATTGATTCAAATGAAAGTCAAACACATTCAAAGAGAGCTTTTTGAATCAAATGCAAGTCAAATGCATTCATCAAAGCTAATTGAATGGAATGAAAGTCAAACACATTCAAACAAACCTAATTGAAACAAATGAAAGTCAAACCCATTCAAACAAAGCTTTTTAAATCAAATGAATTCATTAAAGCTAATTAAATCAAATAAAGGTCAAACACATTCAAATAAAGCTTTTTAAATCAAATTAAAGTCAAATTTACTCTACAAAGCTAATTGTAACAAATTAAAGTCAAACACAATCAAACAAAGCTATTTAAATCAAATGAAAGTCAAATGAATTCAACAAAGCTAATTGAATCCAATGAAAGTCAAATGCATTCTACAAAGCTAATTGAATCAAATGAAAGTCAAACACATTCAAACAAAGCTTTTTGAATCAAATTAAAGTCTAATGCATTAAACAAAGCTAGTTGAATCAAATGAAAGTCAAACACATCCAAACATAGCTAATTGAATCAAATGAAAGTCACACACATTCAAACAAAGCTTTTTTTAATCAAATTAAAGTCTAACGCATTCAACAAAGCTAATTGAATCAAATGAAAGTCAAATGCATTTTATAAAGCTAATTGAATCAAATGAAAGTCAAACACATTCAAACAGAACTTTTTGAATCAAACGAAAGTCAAATGCATTCATCAAAGCTAATTGAATCGAATGAAAGTCAAACACAATCAAACAAACCTAATTGAAACAAATGAAAGTCAAACACATTCAAACAAAGCTTTTTTAATCAAATTAAAGTCTAACGCATTCAACAAAGCTAATTGTATCAAGTGAAAGTCAAATGCATTCTATAAAACAAATTAAGTCAAATGAAAGTCAAACACATTCAAAGAGAGCTTTTTAAATCAAATGCAAGTCAAATGCATTCATCAAAGCTAATTGAATTGAATGAAAGTCAAACACATTCAAACAAACCTAATTGAAACAAATGAAAGTCAAACACATTCAAACAAAGCTTTTTAAATCAAATTAAAGTCTAATGCATTCAACTAAACTAATTGAATCAAATGAAAGTCAAATGCATTTTATAAAGCTAATTGAATAAAATGAAAGTCAAACACATTCAAACAAAGCTAATTGAATCAAATGAAAGTCAAACACATTCAAACAAAGCTTTTTTAATCAAATTAAAGTCTAACGCATTCAACAAAGCTAATTGAATCAAATGAAAGTCAAATGCATTTTATAAAGCTAATTGAATCAAATGAAAGTCAAACACATTCAAACAGAACTTTTTGAATCAAACGAAAGTCAAATGCATTCATCAAAGCTAATTGAATCGAATGAAAGTCAAACACATTCAAACAAACCTAATTGAAACAAATGAAAGTCAAACACATTCAAACAAAGCTTTTTTAATCAAATTAAAGTCTAACGCGTTCAACAAAGCTAATTGTATCAAATGAAAGTCAAATGCATTCTATAAAACTAATTAAATCAAATGAAAGTTAAACACATTCAAAGAGAGCTTTTTAAATCAAATGCAAGTCAAATGCATTCATCAAAGCTAATTGAATCGAATGAAAGTCAAACACATTCAAACAAGCCTAATTGAAACAAATGAAAGTCAAACACATTCAAACAAAGCTTTTTAAATCAAATGAAAGTCAAATGAATTCATTAAAGCTAATTAAATCAAATTAAAGTCAAACACATTCAAATAAATCTTTCTGAATCAAATTAAAGTCTAATACATTCTACAAAACTAATTAGATCAAATGAAAGTCAAACACAATTAAACAAAGCTATTTAAATCAAATGAAAGTCAAATACATTCAAACAAAGATTTTTGAATCAAATGAAAGTCAAATGCATTCAACAAAGCTAATTGAATCAAATAAAAGTCAAACATATTCAAACAAAGTTAATTGAGTCAAATGAAAGTCAAACACATTGAAAAAAAGCTTTTTAAATCAAATTAAAGTCTAATGCATTCAACTAAACTAATTGAATGAAATGAAAGTAAAATGCATTTTATAAAGCTAATTGAATGAAATGAAAGTCAAACACATTCAAACAAAGCTAATTGAATCAAATGAAAGTCAAACACATTCAAACAAAGCTTTTTTAATCAAATTAAAGTCTAATGCATTAAACAAAGCTAATTGAATCAAATGAAAGTCAAATGCATTCTATAAGGCTAATTGAATCAAATGAATGTCAAACACATTCAAAGAGAGCTTTTTGAATCAAATGCAAGTCAAATGCATTCATCAAAGCTAATTGAATGGAATGAAAGTCAAACACATTCAAACAAACCTAATTGAAACAAATGAAAGTCAAACCCATTCAAACAAAGCTTTTTTAATCAAATTAAAGTCTAACGCGTTCAACAAAGCTAATTGTATCAAATGAAAGTCAAATGCATTCTATAAAACTAATTAAATCAAATGAAAGTTAAACACATTCAAAGAGAGCTTTTTGAATCAAATGCAAGTCAAATGCATTCATCAAAGCTAATTGAATCGAATGAAAGTCAAACACATTCAAACAAGCCTAATTGAAACAAATGAAAGTCAAACACATTCAAACAAAGCTTTTTAAATCAAATGAAAGTCAAATGAATTCATTAAAGCTAATTAAATCAAATTAAAGTCAAACACATTCAAATAAATCTTTCTGAATCAAATTAAAGTCTAATACATTCTACAAAACTAATTAGATCAAATGAAAGTCAAACACAATTAAACAAAGCTATTTAAATCAAATGAAAGTCAAACACATTCAAACAAAGATTTTTGAATCAAATGAAAGTCAAATGCATTCAACAAAGCTAATTGAATCAAATGAAAGTCAAACATATTCAAACAAAGTTAATTGAGTCTAATGAAAGTCAAACACATTGAAAAAAAGCTTTTTAAATCAAATTAAAGTCTAATGCATTCAACTAAACTAATTGAATCAAATGAAAGTAAAATGCATTTTATAAAGCTAATTGAATGAAATGAAAGTCAAACACATTCAAACAAAGCTAATTGAATCAAATGAAAGTCAAACACATTCAAACAAAGCTTTTTTAACCAAATTAAAGTCTAATGCATTAAACAAAGCTAATTGAATCAAATGAAAGTCAAATGCATTCTATAAGGCTAATTGAATCAAATGAATGTCAAACACATTCAAAGAGAGCTTTTTGAATCAAATGCAAGTCAAATGCATTCATCAATGCTAATTGAATGGAATGAAAGTCAAACACATTCAAACAAACCTAATTGAAACAAATCAAAGTCAAACCCATTCAAACAAAGCTTTTTAAATCAAATGAATTCATTAAAGCTAATTAAATCAAATAAAAGTCAAACACATTCAAATAAAGCTTTTTAAATCAAATTAAAGTCAAATTTATTCTACAAAGCTAATTGTATCAAATTAAAGTCAAACACAATCAAACAAAGCTATTTAAATCAAATGAAAGTCAAATGAATTCAACAAAGCTAATTGAATCCAATGAAAGTCAAATGTATTCTTCAAAGCTAATTGAATCAAATGAAAGTCAAACACATTCAAACAAAGCTTTTTGAATCAAATTAAAGGCTAATGCATTAAACAAAGTTAATTGAATCAAATGAAAGTCAAACACATTGAAACAAAGCTAATTGAATCAAATGAAAGTCACACACATTCAAACAAAGCTTTTTTAATCAAATTAAAGTTTAACACATTCAACAAAGCTAATTGAATCAAATGAAAGTCAAATGCATTTTATAAAGCTAATTGAATCAAATGAAAGTCAAACACATTCAAACAGAACTTTTTGAATCAAACGAAAGTCAAATGCATTCATCAAAGCTAATTGAATCGAATGAAAGTCAAACACATTCAAACAAACCTAATTGGAACAAATGAAAGTCAAACACATTCAAACAAAACTTTTGTAATCAAATTAAAGTCTAACGCATTCAACAAAGCTAATTGTATCAAGTGAAAGTCAAATGCATTCTATAAAACTAATTAAATCAAATGAAAGTCAAACACATTCAAAGAGAGCTTTTTAAATCAAATGCAAGTCAAATGCATTCATCAAAGCTAATTGAATCGAATGAAAGTCAAACACATTCAAACAAACCTAATTGAAACAAATTAAAGTCAAACACATTCAAACAAAGCTTTTTAAATCAAATGAAAGTCAAATGAATTCATTAAAGCTAATTAAATCAAATTAAAGTCAAACACATTCAAATAAATCTTTCTGAATCAAATTAAAGTCTAATACATTCTACAAAACTAATTAGATCAAATGAAAGTCAAACACAAATAAACAAAGCTATTTAAATCAAATGAAAGTCAAACACATTCAAACAAAGATTTTTGAATCAAATGAAAGTCAAATGCATTCAACAAAGCTAATTGAATCAAATGAAAGTCAAATGCATTTTATAAAGCTAATTGAATCAAATGAAAGTCAAACACATTCAAACAGAACTTTTTGAATCAAACGAAAGTCAAATGCATTCATCAAAGCTAATTGAATCGAATGAAAGTCAAACACATTCAAACAAACCTAATTGGAACAAATGAAAGTCAAACACATTCAAACAAAGCTTTTTTAATCAAATTAAAGTCTAACGCATTCAACAAAGCTAATTGTATCAAGTGAAAGTCAAATGCATTCTATAAAACTAATTAAATCAAATGAAAGTCAAACACATTCAAAGAGAGCTTTTTAAATCAAATGCAAGTCAAATGCATTCATCAAAGCTAATTGAATCGAATGAAAGTCAAACACATTCAAACAAACCTAATTGAAACAAATTAAAGTCAAACACATTCAAACAAAGCTTTTTAAATCAAATGAAAGTCAAATGAATTCATTAAAGCTAATTAAATCAAATTAAAGTCAAACACATTCAAATAAATCTTTCTGAGTCAAATTAAAGTCTAATACATTCTACAAAACTAATTAGATCAAAAGAAAGTCAAACACAAATAAACAAAGCTATTTAAATCAAATGAAAGTCAAACACATTCAAACAAAGATTTTTGAATCAAATGAAAGTCAAAGGCATTCAACAAAGCTAATTGAATCAAATGAAAGTCAAACATATTAAAACAAAGTTATATTGAGTCAAATGAAAGTCAAACACATTCAAAAAAAGCTTTTTAAATCAAATTAAAGTCTAATGCATTCAACTAAACTAATTGAATCAAATGAAAGTCAAATGCATTTTATAAAGCTAATTGAATGAAATGAAAGTCAAACACATTCAAACAAAGCTAATTGAATCAAATGAAAGTCAAGCACATTCAAACAAAGCTTTTGTAATCAAATTAAAGTCTAATGCATTAAACAAAGCTAATTGAATCAAATGAAAGTCAAATGCATTCTATAAGGCTAATTGATTCAAATGAAAGTCAAACACATTCAAAGAGAGCTTTTTGAATCAAATGCAAGTCAAATGCATTCATCAAAGCTAATTGAATGGAATGAAAGTCAAACACATTCAAACAAACCTAATTGAAACAAATGAAAGTCAAACCCATTCAAACAAAGCTTTTTAAATCAAATGAATTCATTAAAGCTAATTAAATCAAATAAAGGTCAAACACATTCAAATAAAGCTTTTTAAATCAAATTAAAGTCAAATTTATTCTACAAAGGTAATTGTAACAAATTAAATTCAAACACAATCAAACAAAGCTATTTAAATCAAATGAAAGTCAAATGAATTCAACAAAGCTAATTGAATCCAATGAAAGTCAAATGCATTCTACAAAGCTAATTGAATCAAATGAAAGTCAAACACATTCAAACAAAGCTTTTTGAATCAAATTAAAGTCTAATGCATTAAACAAAGCTAGTTGAATCAAATGAAAGTCAAACACATTTAAATAAAGCTAATTGAATCAAATGAAAGTCACACACATTCAAACAAAGCTTTTTTAATCAAATTAAAGTCTAACGCATTCAACAAAGCTAATTGAATCAAATGAAAGTCAAATGCATTTTATAAAGCTAATTGAATCAAATGAAAGTCAAACACATTCAAACAGAACTTTTTGAATCAAACAAAAGTCAAATGCATTCATCAAAGCTAATTGAATCGAATGAAAGTCAAACACATTCAAACAAACCTAATTGAAACAAATGAAAGTCAAATGCATTCTATAAAACTAGTTAAATCAAATGAAAGTCAAACACATTCAAAGATAGCTTTTTAAATCAAATGCAAGTCAAATGCATTCATCAAAGCTAATTGAATCGAATGAAAGTCAAACACATTCAAACAAACCTAATTGAAACAAATGAAAGTCAAACACATTCAAACAAAGCTTTTTAAATCAAATGAAAGTCAAATGAATTCATTTAGCTAATTTAATTAAATTAAAGTCAAACACATTCAAATAAATCTTTCTGAATCAAATTAAAGTCTAATACATTCTACAAAACTAATTAAATCAAATGAAAGTCAAACACAATTAAACAAAGCTATTTAAATCAAACGAAAGTCAAACACATTCAAACAAAGCTTTTTGAATCAAATGAAAGTCAAATGCATTCAACAAAGCTAATTGAATCAAATGAAAGTCAAACATATTCAAACAAAGTTATATTGAGTCAAATGAAAGTCAAACACATTCAAAAAAAGCTTTTTAAATCAAATTAAAGTCTAATGCATTCAACTAAACTAATTGAATCAAATGAAAGTCAAATGCATTTTATAAAGCTAATTGAATGAAATGAAAGTCAAACACATTCAAACAAAGCTAATTGAATCAAATGAAAGTCAAGCACATTCAAACAAAGCTTTTGTAATCAAATTAAAGTCTAATGCATTAAACAAAGCTAATTGAATCAAATGAAAGTCAAATGCATTCTATAAGGCTAATTGATTTAAATGAAAGTCAAACACATTCAAAGAGAGCTTTTTGAATCAAATGCAAGTCAAATGCATTCATCAAAGCTAATTGAATGGAATGAAAGTCAAACACATTCAAACAAACCTAATTGAAACAAATGAAAGTCAAACCCATTCAAACAAAGCTTTTTAAATCAAATGAATTCATTAAAGCTAATTAAATCAAATAAAGGTCAAACACATTCAAATAAAGCTTTTTAAATCAAATTAAAGTCAAATTTATTCTACAAAGCTAATTGTAACAAATTAAAGTCAAACACAATCAAACAAAGCTATTTAAATCAAATGAAAGTCAAATGAATTCAACAAAGCTAATTGAATCCAATGAAAGTCAAATGCATTCTACAAAGCTAATTGAATAAAATGAAAGTCAAACACATTCAAACAAAGCTTTTTGAATCAAATTAAAGTCTAATGCATTAAACAAAGCTAGTTGAATCAATTGAAAGTCAAACACATCCAAACATAGCTAATTGAATCAAATGAAAGTCACACACATTCAAACAAAGCTTTTTTTAATCAAATTAAAGTCTAACGCATTCAACAAAGCTAATAGAATCAAATGAAAGTCAAATGCATTTTATAAAGCTAATTGAATCAAATGAAAGTCAAACACATTCAAACAGAACTTTTTGAATCAAACGAAAGTCAAATGCATTCATCAAAGCTAATTGAATCGAATGAAAGTCAAACACATTAAAACAAATCTTTTTGAATCAAATAAAAGTCAAATGCATTCAATAAAGCTAATTGAATCAAATGAAAGTCAAACATAGTCAACCAAATCTTTTTGATTAAAATTATAGTCTAATGCATTCAACAAAGAAAATTTAATTTAATAAAAGTCAAATGCATTCTGCATAGCTAATCGAATCAATCGAAAGTGAAACACATTCAAGCAAAGCTAATTTATTCAAATGAAAGTCAAACACATTCAAACAAATCTTTTCGAATCAAATAAAATTCAAATGCATTCAATAAAGCTAATTGAATCAACTGAAAGTCAAACATAGTCAACCAAAGCTTTTTAATTCAAATTAAAGTCTAATGCATTCAACAAAGCTAATTTAATCAATCAAAAGTCAAATGCATTCTACAGAGCTAATTGAATCAAACACATTCAAACAGAGATTTTTGAAACAAATAAAAGTCAAATGCATTCATCAAAGCTAATTGAATCGAATGAAAGTCAAACACATTCAAACAAACCTAATTGAATCTAATGAAAGTCAAACACATTCAAACAAACCTAATTGAATCAAATGAAAGTCAAACACATTCAAACAGAGCTTTTTGAATCAAATGAAAGTCAAATGCATTCATCAAAGCTAATTGAATCGAATGAAAGTCAAACACATGAAAACAAACCTTATTGAATCAAGTGAAAGTCAAACACATTCAAATAAATCTTTTTAAATCAAATTAAAGTCTAATACATTCTACAAAACTAATTAAATCAAATGAAAGTCAATCACAATTAAACAAAGCTATTTAAATCAAATTAAAGTTAAACACATTCAAACAAAGCTTTTTGAATCAAATGAAAGTCAAATGTATTCAACAAAGCTAATTTAATCAAATTAAAGTCAAACATATTCAAACAAAGTTAATTGAGTCAAATGAAAGTCAAACACATTCAAACAAAGCTTTTCGAATCTAATGAAAGTCAAATGCATTCTACAAAGCTAATTGAATCAAATGAAAGACCAACACATTAAAGCAAAGCTAATTGAATCAACTGAAATTCAAACACATTCAAACAAATTTATTTAAATCAAATAAAAGTCAAATTTATTCTACAAAGCTAATTGAATCAAATTAAAGTCAAACACAGTCAAACAAAGCTATTTAAATCAAACGAAAGTCAAATGCATTCAACAAAGCTAATTGAATCAAATGAAAGTCAAATGCATTGTACAAAGCTAATTGAATCAAATGAAAGTCAAACGCATTCAAATAAAGTTTTTTATATCAAATGAAAGTCAAACACATTCAAACAAAGCTTTTTGAATGAAATTAAAGTCTAATGCATTAAACAAAGCTTATTGAATCAAATGAAAGTCAAACACATTGAAACAAAACTAATTAAATCAAATGAAAGTCAAACACAATTAAACAAAGCTATTTAAATCAAATGAAAGTCAAACACATTCAAACAAAGCTTTTTGAATCAAATGAAAGTCAAATGCATTCAACAAAGCTAATTGAATCAAATGAAAGTCAAACATATTCAAACAAAGTTAATTGAGTCAAATGAAAGTCAAACACATTCAAAAAAAGCTTGTTAAATCAAATTAAAGTCTAATGCATTCAACTAAACTAATTGAATCAAATGAAAGTCAAATGCATTTTATAAAGCTAATTGAATCAAATGAAAGTCAAACACATTCAAACAGAACTTTTTGAATCAAACGAAAGTCAAATGCATTCATCAAAGCTAATTGAATCGAATGAAAGTCAAACACATTAAAACAAATCTTTTTGAATCAAATAAAAGTCAAATGCATTCAATAAAGCTAATTGAATCAAATGAAAGTCAAACATAGTCAACCAAATCTTTTTGATTAAAATTATAGTCTAATGCATTCAACAAAGAAAATTTAATCTAATAAAAGTCAAATGCATTCTGCATAGCTAATCGAATCAATCGAAAGTGAAACACATTCAAGCAAAGCTAATTTATTCAAATGAAAGTCAAACACATTCAAACAAATCTTTTCGAATCAAATAAAATTCAAATGCATTCAATAAAGCTAATTGAATCAACTGAAAGTCAAACATAGTCAACCAAAGCTTTTTAATTCAAATTAAAGTCTAATGCATTCAACAAAGCTAATTTAATCAATCAAAAGTCAAATGCATTCTACAGAGCTAATTGAATCAAACACATTCAAACAGAGATTTTTGAAACAAATAAAAGTCAAATGCATTCATCAAAGCTAATTGAATCGAATGAAAGTCAAACACATTCAAACAAACCTAATTGAATCTAATGAAAGTCAAACACATTCAAACAAACCTAATTGAATCAAATGAAAGTCAAACACATTCAAACAGAGCTTTTTGAATCAAATGAAAGTCAAATGCATTCATCAAAGCTAATTGAATCGAATGAAAGTCAAACACATGAAAACAAACCTTATTGAATCAAGTGAAAGTCAAACACATTCAAATAAATCTTTTTAAATCAAATTAAAGTCTAATACATTCTACAAAACTAATTAAATCAAATGAAAGTCAACCACAATTAAACAAAGCTATTTAAATCAAATTAAAGTTAAACACATTCAAACAAAGCTTTTTGAATCAAATGAAAGTCAAATGTATTCAACAAAGCTAATTTAATCAAATTAAAGTCAAACATATTCAAACAAAGTTAATTGAGTCAAATGAAAGTCAAACACATTCAAACAAAGCTTTTCGAATCTAATGAAAGTCAAATGCATTCTACAAAGCTAATTGAATCAAATGAAAGACCAACACATTAAAGCAAAGCTAATTGAATCAACTGAAATTCAAACACATTCAAACAAATTTATTTAAATCAAATAAAAGTCAAATTTATTCTACAAAGCTAATTGAATCAAATTAAAGTCAAACACAGTCAAACAAAGCTATTTAAATTAAACGAAAGTCAAATGCATTCAACAAAGCTAATTGAATCAAATGAAAGTCAAATGCATTGTACAAAGCTAATTGAATCAAATGAAAGTCAAACGCATTCAAATAAAGTTTTTTATATCAAATGAAAGTCAAACACATTCAAACAAAGCTTTTTGAATGAAATTAAAGTCTAATGCATTAAACAAAGCTTATTGAATCAAATGAAAGTCAAACACATTGAAACAAAACTAATTAAATCAAATGAAAGTCAAACACAATTAAACAAAGCTATTTAAATCAAATGAAAGTCAAACACATTCAAACAAAGCTTTTTGAATCAAATGAAAGTCAAATGCATTCAACAAAGCTAATTGAATCAAATGAAAGTCAAACATATTCAAACAAAGTTAATTGAGTCAAATGAAAGTCAAACACATTCAAAAAAAGCTTGTTAAATCAAATTAAAGTCTAATGCATTCAACTAAACTAATTGAATCAAATGAAAGTCTAATGCATTCAACAAAGCTAATTTAATCAATCAAAAGTCAAATGCATTCTACAGAGCTAATTGAATCAAACACATTCAAACAAAGATTTTTGAAACAAATAAAAGTCAAATGCATTCTTCAAAGCTAATTGAATCGAATGAAAGTCAAACACATTCAAACAAACCTAATTGAATCTAATGAAAGTCAAACACATTCAAACAAACCTAATTGAATCAAATGAAAGTCAAACACATTCAACCAGAGCTTTTTGAATCAAACGAAAGTCAAATGCATTCATCAAAACTAATTGAATCGAATGAAAGTCAAACACATTCAAACAAACCTAATTGAAACAAATGAAAGTCAAACACATTCAAACAAAGCTTTTTAAATCAAATTAAAGTCTAATGCATTCAACTAAACTAATTGAATCCAATGAAAGTCAAATGCATTTTATAAACCTAATTGAATGAAATGAAAGTCAAACACATTCAAACAAAGCTAATTGAATCAAATGAAAGTCAAGCACATTCAAACAAAGCTTTTTAAATCAAATGAATTCATTAAAGCTAATTAAATCAAATAAAAGTCAAACACATTCAAATAAAGCTTTTTAAATCAAATTAAATTCAAATTTATTCTACAAAGCTAATTGTATCAAATTAAAGTCAAACACAATCAAACAAAGCTATTTAAATCAAATGAAAGTCAAATATATTCAACAAAGCTAATTGAATCCAATGAAAGTCAAATGCATTCTACAAAGCTAATTAAATCAAATGAAAGTCAATCACATTCAAACAAAGCTTTTTGAATCAAATTAAAGTCTAATGCATTAAACAAAGCTAATTGAATCAAATGAAAGTCAAACACATTGAAACAAAGCTAATTGAATCAAATGAAAGTCACACACATTCAAACAAAGCTTTTTTAATCGAATTAAAGTCTAACGCATTCAACAAAGCTAATTGAATCAAATGAAAGTCAAATGCATTTTAGAAAGCTAATTGAATCAAATGAAAGTCAAACACATTCAAACAAAACTTTTTGAATCAAACGAAAGTAAAATGCATTCATCAAAGCTAATTGAATCGAATGAAAGTCAAACACATTCAAACAAACCGAATTGAAACAAATGAAAGTCAAACACATTCAAACAAAGCTTTTTTAATCAAATTAAAGTCTAACGCATTCAACAAAGCTAATTATATCAAATGAAAGTCAAATGCATTCTATAAAACTAATTAAATCAAATGAAAGTCAAACACATTCAAAGATAGCTTTTTAAATCAAATGCAAGTCAAATGCATTCATCAAAGCTAATTGAATCGAATGAAAGTCAAACACATTCAAACAAACCTAATTGAAACAAATGAAAGTCAAACACATTCAAACAAAGCTTTTTAAATCAAATGAAAGTCAAATAAATTCATTTAGCTAATTAAATTAAATTAAAGTCAAACACATTCAAATAAATCTTTCTGAATCAAATTAAAGTCTAATACATTCTACAAAACTAACTAAATCAAATGAAAGTCAAACACAATTAAACAAAGCTATTTAAATCAAATGAAAGTCAAACACATTCAAACAAAGCTTTTTGAATCAAATGAAAGTCAATTGCATTCAACAAAGCTAATTGAATCAAATGAAAGTCAAACATATTCAAACAAAGTTAATTGAGTCAAATGAAAGTCAAACACATTCAAACAAAGCTTTTTTAATCAAATTAAAGTCTAATGCATTAAACAAAGCTAATTGAATCAAATGAAAGTCAAATGCATTCTATAAGGCTAATTGAATCAAATGAAAGTCAAACACATTCAAAGAGAGCTTTTTGAATCAAATGCAAGTCAAATGCATTCATCAAAGCTAATTGAATGGAATGAAAGTCAAACACATTCAAACAAACCTAATTGAAACAAATGAAAGTCAAACCCATTCAAACAAAGCTTTTTAAATCAAATGAATTCTTTAAAGCTAATTAAATCAAATAAAAGTCAAACACATTCAAATAAAGCTTTTTAAATCAAATTAAAGTCAAATTTATTCTACAAAGCTAATTGTATCAAATTAAAGTCAAACACAATTAAACAAAGCTATTTAAATCAAATGAAAGTCAAATGAATTCAACAAAGCTAATTGAATCCAATGAAAGTCAAATGCATTCTTCAAAGCTAATTGAATCAAATGAAAGTCAAACACATTCAAACAAAGCTTTTTGAATCAAATTAAAGTCTAATGCATTAAACAAAGCTAATTGAATCAAATGAAAGTCAAACACATTGAAATAAAGCTAATTGAATCAAATGAAAGTCACACACATTCAAACAAAGCTTTTTTAATAAAATTAAAGTCTAACGCATTCAACAAAGCTAATTGAATCAAATGAAAGTCAAATGCATTTTATAAAGCTAATTGAATCAAATGAAAGTCAAACACATTCAAACAGAACTTTTTGAATCAAACGAAAGTCAAATGCATTCATCAAAGCTAATTGAATCGAATGAAAGTCAAACACATTCAAACAAACCTAATTGAAACAAATGAAAGTCAAACACATTCAAACAAAGCTTTTTTAATCAAATTAAAGTCTAACGCATTCAACAAAGCTAATTGTATCAAATGAAAGTCAAATGCATTCTATAAAACTAATTAAATCAAATGAAAGTCAAACACATTCAAAGAGAGCTTTTTAAATCAAATGCAAGTCAAATGCATTCATCAAAGCTAATTGAATCGAATGAAAGTCAAACACATTCAAACAAACCTAATTGAAACAAATGAAAGTCAAACACATTCAAACAAAGCTTTTTAAATCAAATGAAAGTCAAATGAATTCATTTAGCTAATTAAATTAAATTAAAGTCAAACACATTCAAATAAATCTTTCTGAATCAAATTAAAGTCTAATGCATTAAACAAAGCTAATTGAATCAAATGAAAGTCAAACACATTGAAATAAAGCTAATTGAATCAAATGAAAGTCACACACATTCAAACAAAGCTTTTTTAATAAAATTAAAGTCTAACGCATTCAACAAAGCTAATTGAATCAAATGAAAGTCAAATGCATTTTATAAAGCTAATTGAATCAAATGAAAGTCAAACACATTCAAACAGAACTTTTTGAATCAAACGAAAGTCAAATGCATTCATCAAAGCTAATTGAATCGAATGAAAGTCAAACACATTCAAACAAACCTAATTGAAACAAATGAAAGTCAAACACATTCAAACAAAGCTTTTTTAATCAAATTAAAGTCTAACGCATTCAACAAAGCTAATTGTATCAAATGAAAGTCAAATGCATTCTATAAAACTAATTAAATCAAATGAAAGTCAAACACATTCAAAGAGAGCTTTTTAAATCAAATGCAAGTCAAATGCATTCATCAAAGCTAATTGAAACAAATGAAAGTCAAACACATTCAAACAAAGCTTTTTAAATCAAATGAAAGTCAAATGAATTCATTTAGCTAATTAAATTAAATTAAAGTCAAACACATTCAAATAAATCTTTCTGAATCAAATTAAAGTCTAATACATTCTACAAAACTAATTAAATCAAATGAAAGTCAAACACAATTAAACAAAGCTATTTAAATCAAATGAAAGTCAAACACATTCAAACAAAGCTTTTTGAATCAAATGAAAGTCAAATGCATTCAACAAAGCTAATTGAATCAAATGAAAGTCAAACATATTCAAACAAAGTTAATTGAGTCAAATGAAAGTCAAACACATTCAAACAAAGCTTTTTTAATCAAATTAAAGTCTAATGCATTAAACAAAGCTAATTGAATCAAATGAAAGTCAAATGCATTCTATAAGGCTAATTGAATCAAATGAAAGTCAAACACATTCAAAGAGAGCTTTTTGAATCAAATGCAAGTCAAATGCATTCATCAAAGCTAATTGAATGGAATGAAAGTCAAACACATTCAAACAAACTTAATTGAAACAAATGAAAGTCAAACCCATTCAAACAAAGCTTTTTAAATCAAATGAATTCTTTAAAGCTAATTAAATCAAATAAAAGTCAAACACATTCAAATAAAGCTTTTGAAATCAAATTAAAGTCAAATTTATTCTACAAAGCTAATTGTATCAAATTAAAGTCAAACACAATTAAACAAAGCTATTTAAATCAAATGAAAGTCAAATGAATTCAACAAAGCTAATTGAATCCAATGAAAGTCAAATGCATTCTTCAAAGCTAATTGAATCAAATGAAAGTCAAACACATTCAAACAAAGCTTTTTGAATCAAATTAAAGTCTAATGCATTAAACAAAGCTAATTGAATCAAATGAAAGTCAAACACATTTAAATAAAGCTAATTGAATCAAATGAAAGTCACACACATTCAAACAAAGCTTTTTTAATCAAATTAAAGTCTAACGCATTCAACAAAGCTAATTGAATCAAATGAAAGTCAAATGCATTTTATAAAGCTAATTGAATCAAATGAAAGTCAAACACATTCAAACAGAACTTTTTGAATCAAACAAAAGTCAAATGCATTCATCAAAGCTAATTGAATCGAATGAAAGTCAAACACATTCAAACAAACCTAATTGAAACAAATGAAAGTCAAATGCATTCTATAAAACTAATTAAATCAAATGAAAGTCAAACACATTCAAAGATAGCTTTTTAAATCAAATGCAAGTCAAATGCATTCATCAAAGCTAATTGAATCGAATGAAAGTCAAACACATTCAAACAAACCTAATTGGAACAAATGAAAGTCAAACACATTCAAACAAAGCTTTTTAAATCAAATGAAAGTCAAATGAATTCATTTAGCTAATTTAATTAAATTAAAGTCAAACACATTCAAATAAATCTTTCTGAATCAAATTAAAGTCTAATACATTCTACAAAACTAATTAAATCAAATGAAAGTCAAACACAATTAAACAAAGCTATTTAAATCAAATGAAAGTCAAACACATTCAAACAAAGCTTTTTGAATCAAATGAAAGTCAAATGCATTCAACAAAGCTAATTGAATCAAATGAAAGTCAAACACATTCAAACAAAGTTAATTGAGTCAAATGAAAGTCAAACACATTCAAACAAAGCTTTTTTAATCAAATTAAAGTCTAATGCATTAAACAAAGCTAATTGAATCAAATGAAAGTCAAATGCATTCTATAAGGCTAATTGAATCAAATGAAAGTCAAACACATTCAAAGAGAGCTTTTTGAATCAAATGCAAGTCAAATGCATTCATCAAAGCTAATTGAATGGAATTAAAGTCAAACACATTCAAACAAACCTAATTGAAACAAATGAAAGTCAAACCCATTCAAACAAAGCTTTTTAAATCAAATGAATTCATTAAAGCTAATTAAATCAAATAAAAGTCAAACACATTCAAATAAAGCTATTTAAATAAAATGAAAGTCAAATGAATTCAACAAAGCTAATTGAATCCAATTAAAGTCAAATGCATTCTTCAAAGCTAATTGAATCAAATGAAAGTCAAACATATTCAAACAAAGTTAATTGAGTCAAATGAAAGTCAAACACATTCAAACAAAGCTTTTTTAATCAAATTAAAGTCTAATGCATTAAACAAAGCTAATTGAATCAAATGAAAGTCAAATGCATTCTATAAGGCTAATTGAATAAAATGAAAGTCAAACACATTCAAAGAGAGCTTTTTGAATCAAATGCAAGTCAAATGCATTCATCAAAGCTAATTGAATGGAATGAAAGTCAAACACATTCAAACAAACCTAATTGAAACAAATGAAAGTCAAACCCATTCAAACAAAGCTTTTTAAATCAAATGAATTCTTTAAAGCTAATTAAATCAAATAAAAGTCAAACACATTCAAATAAAGCTTTTTAAATCAAATTAAAGTCAAATTTATTCTACAAAGCTAATTGTATCAAATTAAAGTCAAACACAATTAAACAAAGCTATTTAAATCAAATGAAAGTCAAATGAATTCAACAAAGCTAATTGAATCCAATGAAAGTCAAATGCATTCTTCAAAGCTAATTGAATCAAATGAAAGTCAAACACATTCAAACAAAACTTTTTGAATCAAATTAAAGTCTAATGCATTAAACAAAGCTAATTGAATCAAATGAAAGTCAAACACATTGAAATAAAGCTAATTGAATCAAATGAAAGTCACACACATTCAAACAAAGCTTTTTTAATAAAATTAAAGTCTAATGCATTAAACAAAGCTAATTGAATCAAATGAAAGTCAAATGCATTTTATAAAGCTAATTGAATCAAATGAAAGTCAAACACATTCAAACAGAACTTTTTGAATCAAACGAAAGTCAAATGCATTCATCAAAGCTAATTGAATCGAATGAAAGTCAAACACATTCAAACAAACCTAATTGAAACAAATGAAAGTCAAACACGTTCAAACAAAGCTTTTTTAATCAAATTAAAGTCTAACGCATTCAACAAAGCTAATTGTATCAAATGAAAGTCAAATGCATTCTATAAAACTAATTAAATCAAATGAAAGTCAAACACATTCAAAGAGAGCTTTTTAAATCAAATGCAAGTCAAATGCATTCATCAAAGCTAATTGAATCGAATGAAAGTCAAACACATTCAAACAAACCTAATTGAAACAAATGAAAGTCAAACACATTCAAACAAAGCTTTTTAAATCAAATGAAAGTCAAATGAATTCATTTAGCTAATTAAATTAAATTAAAGTCAAACACATTCAAATAAATCTTTCTGAATCAAATTAAAGTCTAATACATTCTACAAAACTAATTAAATCAAATGAAAGTCAAACACAATTAAACAAAGCTATTTAAATCAAATGAAAGTCAAACACATTCAAACAAAGCTTTTTGAATCAAATGAAAGTCAAATGCATTCAACAAAGCTAATTGAATCAAATGAAAATCAAACATATTCAAACAAAGTTAATTGAGTCAAATGAAAGTCAAACACATTCAAACAAAGCTTTTTTAATCAAATTAAAGTCTAATGCATTAAACAAAGCTAATTGAATCAAATAAAAGTCAAATGCATTCTATAAGGCTAATTGAATCAAATGAAAGTCAAACACATTCAAAGAGAGCTTTTTGAATCAAATGCAAGTCAAATGCATTCATCAAAGCTAATTGAATGGAATGAAAGTCAAACACATTCAAACAAACTTAATTGAAACAAATGAAAGTCAAACCCATTCAAACAAAGCTTTTTAAATCAAATGAATTCTTTAAAGCTAATTAAATCAAATAAAAGTCAAACACATTCAAATAAAGCTTTTTAAATCAAATTAAAGTCAAATTTATTCTACAAAGCTAATTGTATCAAATTAAAGTCAAACACAATTAAACAAAGCTATTTAAATCAAATGAAAGTCAAATGAATTCAACAAAGCTAATTGAATCCAATGAAAGTCAAATGCATTCTTCAAAGCTAATTGAATCAAATGAAAGTCAAACACATTCAAACAAAACTTTTTGAATCAAATTAAAGTCTAATGCATTAAACAAAGCTAATTGAATCAAATGAAAGTCAAACACATTTAAATAAAGCTAATTGAATCAAATGAAAGTCACACACATTCAAACAAAGCTTTTTTAATCAAATTAAAGTCTAACGCATTCAACAAAGCTAATTGAATCAAATGAAAGTCAAATGCATTTTATAAAGCTAATTGAATCAAATGAAAGTCAAACACATTCAAACAGAACTTTTTGAATCAAACAAAAGTCAAATGCATTCATCAAAGCAAATTGAATCGAATGAAAGTCAAACACATTCAAACAAACCTAATTGAAACAAATGAAAGTCAAATGCATTCTATAAAACTAATTAAATCAAATAAAAGTCAAACACATTCAAAGATAGCTTTTTAAATCAAATGCAAATCAAATGCATTCATCAAAGCTAATTGAATCGAATGAAAATCAAACACATTCAAACAAACCTAATTGAAACAAATGAAAGTCAAACACATTCAAACAAAGCTTTTTAAATCAAATGAAAGTCAAATGAATTCATTTAGCTAATTTAATTAAATTAAAGTCAAACACATTCAAATAAATCTTTCTGAATCAAATTAAAGTCTAATACATTCTACAAAACTAATTAAATCAAATGAAAGTCAAACACAATTAAACAAAGCTATTTAAATCAAATGAAAGTCAAACACATTCAAACAAAGCTTTTTGAATCAAATGAAAGTCAAATGCATTCAACGAAGCTAATTGAATCAAATGAAAGTCAAACATATTCAAACAAAGTTAATTGAGTGAAATGAAAGTCAAACACATTCAAACAAAGCTTTTTTAATCAAATTAAAGTCTAATGCATTAAACAAAGCTAATTGAATCAAATGAAAGTCAAATGCATTCTATAAGGCTAATTGAATCAAATGAAAGTCAAACACATTCAAAGAGAGCTTTTTGAATCAAATGCAAGTCAATTGCATTCATCAAAGCTAATTGAATGGAATGAAAGTCAAACACATTCAAACAAACCTAATTGAAACAAATGAAAGTCAAACCCATTCAAACAACGCTTTTTAAATCAAATGAATTCATTAAAGCTAATTAAATCAAATAAAAGTCAAACACATTCAAATAAAGCTATTTAAATAAAATGAAAGTCAAATGAATTCAACAAAGCTAATTGAATCCAATTAAAGTCAAATGCATTCTTCAAAGCTAATTGAATCAAATGAAAGTCAAACATATTCAAACAAAGTTAATTGAGTCAAATGAAAGTCAAACACATTCAAACAAAGTTAATTGAGTCAAATGAAAGTCAAACACATTCAAACAAAGCTTTTTTAATCAAATTAAAGTCTAATGCATTAAACAAAGCTAATTGAATCAAATGAAAGTCAAATGCATTCTATAAGGCTAATTGAATCAAATGAAAGTCAAACACATTCAAAGAGAGCTTTTTGAATCAAATGCAAGTCAAATGCATTCATCAAAGCTAATTGAATGGAATGAAAGTCAAACACATTCAAACAAACCTAATTGAAACAAATGAAAGTCAAACCCATTCAAACAAAGCTTTTTAAATCAAATGAATTCTTTAAAGCTAATTAAATCAAATAAAAGTCCAACACATTCAAATAAAGCTTTTTAAATCAAATTAAAGTCAAATTTATTCTACAAAGCTAATTGTTGTAGCCAAGCCTAACAACTTGGTTATGGACGTTTCTTTGGTCCAAGACGTAGCATCATGCATTGGTGCTATGCGTTCTATCTATGTGCAGCAAGATATTCAATCCTTCGAGTTTCTTGTTGTTCTTATTGACTAGTTCATTTTAGTTCTTTATGCTTTAAATAAGTTGTAAGCTTTAGTCTTATTTAAGTTTGCAAATTAGTTACATTTTCTTTTAGTTCTTTTAGCTGCTTATAGTTCGAAAATTGTAATGTCACATTCACACAAAGTACAAGTGCAAGATACATCAAGAAGGCAGCCATTTAAGCTTGTGAAAGAAGCATAGAATCCGAAATTCTTTAAAGGGAATTTCAAGGCTTTAACTTGGGTGTTACAATCAGTTTCAATGAGGAGTTACAAGCTTTCAATTAAGCCTTCAAGTGGGCGTAGATTTCAGTCAGCAAATGAGCATCTAAAAGGCGTCCAAGTACACTCTTGTCTACATACATTCAAGCTTGATCCAAGGCTTGAATCAAGGAGGAGTTACACTTCTTTTTGCTGTTTGAATTGGGCGTGAATTAAGGGGCTGTTTTGCTTCTTACTTGCTGCTTTGTTGGACGTGAATCAAGGGAGAGTTATGCTCTTTATTTCTGATTTGATGAAGCCTTAATGTGGAGGTTACAAACCGCCACTTTTTCCTCTTGATGTATCTAGTTAAACTTAGCTTCTTTTATTGATGTATCTAGACGCAATATCTGCTTAGGCGTGTAACAAGTGAGCTGAAAAGTCACTTAAATTAGCTTGTACTTAAGGATGCTTGTTTACTATAAATAGCAAGCAAATGTGAATGAAAAGGCAGATTATTCAAACAAAAAAACTTGTCTTACATTCGTTTCTTGGATTAGAAACAAAACCTGAAATTCTTGGATTTGGAATTTCGTTTCCTTTGCTTAGTTAGCTAGTTTAGGCTACTAGTTGGCTTGTGATCTTAGGAACCCAAAACGTTTCTTAGTGGTGTGACTTTATCTAAGAAGCCTTTGGTTCTCTAGCCTTATCTATCCCTTGGTTTATCCCTTGTGTATTTCGAGTGTTACTCCAAATATACAACATTTGGCGCTAGAAGGAGGGGGTAATAGCAAAACATATACCCAAACACATACCCAAACACAAACCATGTCCGAGATCCCACCCCCTAATTGGCAAGAATATGTCAATAAGGTTGCACAAGAGAAAGAGGATATGGAGCAACGAATGCAATATTTGCAAGATCAGTTAAAAGATCTTTCTACTAAGTTGCGCCTTCAAAAAGAGGGTTCACCCAATCATAGTGATGAAGAAGTGAGTGAATCTAATTTCAATCACAATGATAGACCTTTTCATGAAAGAGAAAGGTCACGGCCTAATAATGACATTAAGGCTGACATCCCGGAGTATGATGGCAAACTCGATGCTGATGAGTTTGTAGAATGGTTAAGAACGGTGGAGAGAGTGTTTGACTATAAGCAAACACCGGAAGAGAAAAAGGTGAAAATTGTGGCCTTGAAGCTACGAAAATATGCCTCAACTTGGTGGGCTAGTGTGTGCGCCAAGAGGGAAAGGCAAGACAAAGAAAAAGTGAGATCATGGATTAAGATGAAGAAATTGCTGAAACAAAAGTTTCTTCCCACATACTATGTGCAAGAAAACTTTTCCAAGTTCCACAACCTCAAACAAGGTACAAAATCAGTAGAAGAATATGCTAGGGAATTTGAAGGATTTGTCATGAAATGTGGAGTAGAGGAAGATGAACCTCAAACATTGGTGCGCTTTTTGGGAGGACTTGACCCAAAGATAGCCAATGTGGCCGAACTACACCCTTACACCACCCTTGAAGAGCTCATTATCTTAGCACATAAGATTGAGCAGCAACAAAAAGCAAGAGGCAAAAGTGAATCATCACGATTTGCATCTCAAACCTCTTTTCCCCAAAAAAAGCAAACATCCAATTTCCCACTTTTCAAACCCACATCCAATCAGCCTACTTCTAAACCACCTTCACAAAACACCCAAAATTCCAACCCGAAACCAGCCCCAAGAAGATGCTTTAGGTGTCAAGGCCTTGGACATATGGCTAGTGATTGTCCAAATAAAAAATTGTTACTTTGGTAGAGTATGAAGAGGAGAACGAATTAGAGGTTGAAGAGGACAGCAATCTTGAAGAGAATGATGAGTATGCGTGCCTAGGTCCGGATGAAGGAGAATGTTTGGTGGTTCGACGTACGCTTAGCAATATGTTGGACCAAGAAGGGAGCTTGCAACGTGAGGCAATCTTTCACACTCGTTGCACCATTGGTGGAAAGGTATGCACTTTGATTATTGATGGAGGTAGTTGTACCAATGTAGCTTCACAAGTAATGATAGACAAGCTGAAAATGAAAACTATCCCTCATCCTACACCATATAAAATTCAATGGTTAAGTCATAGTAAAGGGATTCATGTCACACAACAAGTCTTGTTATCATTTAGCATTGGTAAAACTTATGAGGAAAAATTATGGTGTGATGTTGTACCTATGGATGCATGTCATGTTTTACTTGGTAGACCTTGGTTATTCGATAGACGTGTAATGCATGATGGTTACAAAAACACCTACTCCTTTTCTAAGGATGGAAAGAAAATTGTCCTAACCCTTTAATCCTCAAAAATGACCACCCCATATCCACGCCTCCCATTTCCCTCACCACTCTCATAAAATCAGAATTGCATGAGTATAAAACTCACAAACAATTCATTTTAAGCCAACTTGATACCCCTCCCAACCGACACAAAAAGAACCACACCCACTCCTCACCCCTCTTCTCAAAACCTTCTCCCATGTTTTCCCCGAAGACATTCCCCATGGCCTACCCCAAAACGTGACATACAACACAAAATTGATCTTGTTCCCGGATCAATGCTCCCAAACAAACCAGCCTATAGAACCACTCCTAAAGAAACCGAAGAGATTAGGAGGCAAGTGGAAGAATTACTGTCAAAGGGTCTTATTCGTAAGTCTCTTAGTCCATGTGCTTGTCCTACTTTGATTGTGCCTAAGAAGAATGGAGAATGGAGAATGTGTGTTGATAGTAGGTCAATCAATAAAATCACTATCAAGTACCGGTTTCCTATTCCAAGGTTGAATGATTTACTTGATGATTTACATGGTTCTAAAGTGTTCTCTAAAATTGATTTGAGAAGTGGCTATCATCAAATTCGAATTTTCGAAGGAGATGAATGGAAGACCGCTTTCAAGACAAAGGAGGGCCTCTATGAATGGCTTGTGATGCCATTTGGTTTGTCTAATGCACCATCTACATTTATGCGCCTTATGAATCAGGTTATGCAACCTTTCATGGGTAAATTTGTTGTAGTTTATTTTGATGATATCTTGGTGTATAGTAGGGAGGAAGAAGAGCATTCTATGCACTTGCAGCAGGTTTTTGAAGCCCTTGAACGTGAGAAATTGTATGGTAACTTAGAGAAGTGTCATTTCTTCACTTCCCAAGTTATTTTTCTTGGCTTTAAAGTTTCATCACAAGGCATTGAAGTTGATGAAAAGAAAGTTGCTGCCATTCGTGAGTGGCCCACGCCACAAACCGTTCAACAAGTTCGAAGCTTTCATGGACTTGCTTCTTTCTATAGAAGATTTGTGCGGAATTTAGTACTCTCATGGCACCTATCACGGAACTAACTAAAAATCAGAAGTTAGTTTGGAATGAAAAGGCTCAAAAGGCCTTTGATGAGGTAAAACATCAACTTACTAGTGCACCTATTCTTGCTTTGCCTAACTTTGATGAAGTTTTTGAAGTTGAATGTGATGCTAGTGGAGTTGGTATTGGTGCTGTTTTGTCGCAAGTTGGGCGTCCCCTTGCCTACTTTAGTGAAAAACTCAATGAAGCACAACGGAAGTATAGCACCTATGATAAGGAGTTCTTTGCTCTTGTTCGTGCTTTGGACCATTGGAGACATTACCTCATTTCCAAGGAGTTCATCCTTCATTCAGATCATGAAGCCCTCAAATATCTTCAAAGCCAACAAAAACTCCAACCACGCCATGCCAAATGGGTGGAGTATTTGCAAGCTTTTCATTTTGTGATCAAGCATCGGAGAGGCGCCATGAACAAAGGAGCTGATGCGCTTTCAAGGAGATACACACTCTTGAATTCTTTCAAAGCAAGGGTGATTAGTGTTGAAGATGTGAAAGCAAGTTACAAAAATGATCATGACTTTGGTGAATTATTTTTAAAATGTTCTAATCATGCTTACAAAGATTATTACATTTTAGATGGCTATTTGTTCAAAGGAAACAGGTTGTGCATTCCAAGATCAAGCCTAAGAGAATCTCTTATCAAAGAGTTTCATGAAGGAGGAATGGCGGGACACTTTGGCATAGAGAAGACTACTCTTCTTGTCCAAGAATACTTTCATTGGCCTAGATTGGTTCGTGACGTGGAGTTTATTGTGAAAAGATGCATGGTTTGTCAAAAGGCCAAGAGTCATAGTCTTCCACAAGGCTATCTTTTGCCCTTGCCTATTCCGCAAGCTCCATGGGAAGATGTTAGTCTTGATTTCGTTGTGGGACTTCCTATGACCCAACGAAAGAAAGATTCTATTATGGTTGTTGTGGACCGTTTTTCTAAAATGGCTCATTTTATTTCTTGTCATACAACTTATGATGCTACTCATGTTGCTAACTTGTTTTTTAACGAGGTTGTGCGCTTACATGGTGTCCCTAAATCCATGGTGAGTGATCGTGATCCAAAATTTCTAAGTCATTTTTGGCTTACATTATGGAGGAAGATGGGCACGAAATTGAACTTTAGCACTTCAAGTCATCCTCAAACAGATGGTCAAACCGAAGTGACTAATAGAACTTTGGGATCCTTGCTGCGGTCTTTGGCTACTAAACGTCCCACGCAATGGGAAGAGATGCTCCCTCATGCGGAGTTTGCTTACAACAGAGTGCCTAGCAAGACAACCGGTCTGAGTCCTTTTGAAGTTGTGTATGGATTCAATCCTTGTACTCCTATTGATCTTGCTCCCATTCCCTCACCTAACAAGTTTAGTCATGATGCCGAGGTGCGTGCCAAAGAAATCAAGTCTATGCATGAGCAAGTTCGTTCTCGAATTGAACAAACTAATGCAAAGACTAAAGCCTACCATGACAAGAAGAGAAAGGAGGTCCGTTTTCAACCTGGTGATTTGGTTTGGATTCATCTACGAAAGGAAAGATTTCCTTCCAAGAGGCGTTCCAAGGTTAGTCCTCGTAGTGATGGTCCATTTGCTATTGTTGAAAAGGTGAATGACAATGCTTACAAAGTTGAGTTGCCCGGAGACTATGGTGTTTCTAGCACCTTTAATGTGGCTGATTTATCACCTTACTATGATGAGTTTGAAGAGTTGCCGAGTTTGAGGGCAAACTCTTTTCAAGAAGGGGGGAATGTTGTAGCCAAGCCTAACAACTTGGTTATGGACGTTTCTTTGGTCCAAGACGTAGCATCATGCATTGGTGCTATGCGTTCTATCTATGTGCAGCAAGATATTCAATCCTTCGAGTTTCTTGTTGTTCTTATTGACTAGTTCATTTTAGTTCTTTATGCTTTAAATAAGTTGTAAGCTTTAGTCTTATTTAAGTTTGCAAATTAGTTACATTTTCTTTTAGTTCTTTTAGCTGCTTATAGTTCGAAATTGTAATGTCACATTCACACAAAGTACAAGTGCAAGATACATCAAGAAGGCAGCCATTTAAGCTTGTGAAAGAAGCATAGAATCCGAAATTCTTTAAAGGGAATTTCAAGGCTTTAACTTGGGTGTTACAATCAGTTTCAATGAGGAGTTACAAGCTTTCAATTAAGCCTTCAAGTGGGCGTAGATTTCAGTCAGCAAATGAGCATCTAAAAGGCGTCCAAGTACACTCTTGTCTACATACATTCAAGCTTGATCCAAGGCTTGAATCAAGGAGGAGTTACACTTCTTTTTGCTGTTTGAATTGGGCGTGAATTAAGGGGCTGTTTTGCTTCTTACTTGCTGCTTTGTTGGACGTGAATCAAGGGAGAGTTATGCTCTTTATTTCTGATTTGATGAAGCCTTAATGTGGAGGTTACAAACCGCCACTTTTTCCTCTTGATGTATCTAGTTAAACTTAGCTTCTTTTATTGATGTATCTAGACGCAATATCTGCTTAGGCGTGTAACAAGTGAGCTGAAAAGTCACTTAAATTAGCTTGTACTTAAGGATGCTTGTTTACTATAAATAGCAAGCAAATGTGAATGAAAAGGCAGATTATTCAAACAAAAAAACTTGTCTTACATTCGTTTCTTGGATTAGAAACAAAAACCTGAAATTCTTGGATTTGGAATTTCGTTTCCTTTGCTTAGTTAGCTAGTTTAGGCTACTAGTTGGCTTGTGATCTTAGGAACCCAAAACGTTTCTTAGTGGTGTGACTTTATCTAAGAAGCCTTTGGTTCTCTAGCCTTATCTATCCCTTGGTTTATCCCTTGTGTATTTCGAGTGTTACTCCAAATATACAACACTAATTGTATCAAATTAAAGTCAAACACAATTAAACAAAGCTATTTAAATCAAATGAAAGTCAAATGAATTCAACAAAGCTAATTGAATCCAATGAAAGTCAAATGCATTCTTCAAAGCTAATTGAATCAAATGAAAGTCAAACACATTCAAACAAAGCTTTTTGAATCAAATTAAAGTCTAATGCATTAAACAAAGCTAATTGAATCAAATGAAAGTCAAACACATTAAAATAAAGCTAATTGAATCAAATGAAAGTCACACACATTCAAACAAAGCTTTTTTAATCAAATTAAAGTCTAACGCATTCAACAAAGCTAATTGAATCAAATGAAAGTCAAATGCATTTTATAAAGCTAATTGAATCAAATGAAAGTCAAACACATTCAAACAGAACTTTTTGAATCAAACGAAAGTCAAATGCATTTATCAAAGCTAATTGAATCGAATGAAAGTCAAACACATTCAAACAAACCTAATTGAAACAAATGAAAGTCAAACACATTCAAACAAAGCTTTTTTAATCAAATTAAAGTCTAACGCATTCAACAAAGCTAATTGTATCAAATGAAAGTCAAATGCATTCTATAAAACTAATTAAATCAAATGAAAGTCAAACACATTCAAAGAGAGCTTTTTAAATCAAATGCAAGTCAAATGCATTCATCAAAGCTAATTGAATCGAATGAAAGTCAAACACATTCAGACAAACCTAATTGAAACAAATGAAAGTCAAACACATTCAAACAAAGCTTTTTAAATCAAATGAAAGTCAAATGAATTCATTTAGCTAATTAAATTAAATTAAAGTCAAACACATTCAAATAAATCTTTCTGAATCAAATTAAAGTCTAATACATTCTACAAAACTAATTAAATCAAATGAAAGTCAAACACAATTAAACAAAGCTATTTAAATCAAATGAAAGTGAAACACATTCAAACAAAGCTTTTTGAATCAAATGAAAGTCAAATGCATTCAACAAAGCTAATTGAATCGAATGAAAGTCAAACACATTCAAACAAACCTAATTGAAACAAATGAAAGTCAAACACATTCAAACAAAGCTTTTTAAATCAAATGAAAGTCAAATGAATTCATTTAGCTAATTTAATTAAATTAAAGTCAAACACATTCAAATAAATCTTTCTGAATCAAATTAAAGTCTAATACATTCTACAAAACTAATTTAATCAAATGAAAGTCAAACACAATTAAACAAAGCTATTTAAATCAAATGAAAGTCAAACACATTCAAACAAAGCTTTTTGAATCAAATGAAAGTCAAATGCATTCAACAAAGCTAATTGAATCAAATGAAAGTCAAACATATTCAAACAAAGTTAATTGAGTCAAATGAAAGTCAAACACATTCAAACAAAGCTTTTTTAATCAAATTAAAGTCTAATGCATTAAACAAAGCTAATTGAATCAAATGAAAGTCAAATGCATTCTATAAGGCTAATTGAATCAAATGAAAGTCAAACACATTCAAAGAGAGCTTTTTGAATCAAATGCAAGTCAATTGCATTCATCAAAGCTAATTGAATGGAATGAAAGTCAAACACATTCAAACAAACCTAATTGAAACAAATGAAAGTCAAACCCATTCAAACAACGCTTTTTAAATCAAATGAATTCATTAAAGCTAATTAAATCAATAAAAGTCAAACACATTCAAATAAAGCTATTTAAATAAAATGAAAGTCAAATGAATTCAACAAAGCTAATTGAATCCAATTAAAGTCAAATGCATTCTTCAAAGCTAATTGAATCAAATGAAAGTCAAACATATTCAAACAAAGTTAATTGAGTCAAATGAAAGTCAAACACATTCAAACAAAGTTAATTGAGTCAAATGAAAGTCAAACACATTCAAACAAAGCTTTTTTAATCAAATTAAAGTCTAATGCATTAAACAAAGCTAATTGAATCAAATGAAAGTCAAATGCATTCTATAAGGCTAATTGAATCAAATGAAAGTCAAACACATTCAAAGAGAGCTTTTTGAATCAAATGCAAGTCAAATGCATTCATCAAAGCTAATTGAATGGAATGAAAGTCAAACACATTCAAACAAACCTAATTGAAACAAATGAAAGTCAAACCCATTCAAACAAAGCTTTTTAAATCAAATGAATTCTTTAAAGCTAATTAAATCAAATAAAAGTCCAACACATTCAAATAAAGCTTTTTAAATCAAATTAAAGTCAAATTTATTCTACAAAGCTAATTGTATCAAATTAAAGTCAAACACAATTAAACAAAGCTATTTAAATCAAATGAAAGTCAAATGAATTCAACAAAGCTAATTGAATCCAATGAAAGTCAAATGCATTCTTCAAAGCTAATTGAATCAAATGAAAGTCAAACACATTCAAACAAAGCTTTTTGAATCAAATTAAAGTCTAATGCATTAAACAAAGCTAATTGAATCAAATGAAAGTCAAACACATTAAAATAAAGCTAATTGAATCAAATGAAAGTCACACACATTCAAACAAAGCTTTTTTAATCAAATTAAAGTCTAACGCATTCAACAAAGCTAATTGAATCAAATGAAAGTCAAATGCATTTTATAAAGCTAATTGAATCAAATGAAAGTCAAACACATTCAAACAGAACTTTTTGAATCAAACGAAAGTCAAATGCATTTATCAAAGCTAATTGAATCGAATGAAAGTCAAACACATTCAAACAAACCTAATTGAAACAAATGAAAGTCAAACACATTCAAACAAAGCTTTTTTAATCAAATTAAAGTCTAACGCATTCAACAAAGCTAATTGTATCAAATGAAAGTCAAATGCATTCTATAAAACTAATTAAATCAAATGAAAGTCAAACACATTCAAAGAGAGCTTTTTAAATCAAATGCAAGTCAAATGCATTCATCAAAGCTAATTGAATCGAATGAAAGTAAAACACATTCAAACAAACCTAATTGAAACAAATGAAAGTCAAACACATTCAAACAAAGCTTTTTAAATCAAATGAAAGTCAAATGAATTCATTTAGCTAATTAAATTAAATTAAAGTCAAACACATTCAAATAAATCTTTCTGAATCAAATTAAAGTCTAATACATTCTACAAAACTAATTAAATCAAATGAAAGTCAAACACAATTAAACAAAGCTATTTAAATCAAATGAAAGTCAAACACATTCAAACAAAGCTTTTTGAATCAAATGAAAGTCAAATGCATTCAACAAAGCTAATTGAATCAAATGAAAGTCAAACATATTCAAACAAAGTTAATTGAGTCAAATGAAAGTCAAACACATTCAAACAAAGCTTTTTTAATCAAATTAAAGTCTAATGCATTCAACAAAGCTAATTGTATCAAATGAAAGTCAAATGCATTCTATAAAACTAATTAAATCAAATGAAAGTCAAACACATTCAAAGAGAGCTTATGCAAACCCCTGGTTAACAGGATTACTAGCAGAATTGAAGGGTGGGCTTCAAAGTTTCTCTCTTATGCTGGTCGTTTACAGCTCATTAAGAGTGTTCTTTTTGGAATTCAAACATATTGGGCTCAAATTTTTATATTACCTAAGAAGATTATGAAGGAGATTGAATCTAGATTTAAAGCCTTCTTGTGGACTGGTAATGCCAATCCCTCTAAGAAAGCTCTTATTGCTTGGAGCACTGTTTGTTTGCCTAAATCATGTGGAGGCTGGAACATTATTTCTCTTCATGATTGGAATATCTCTGCTATTTGTAAGATTTTATGGGATATAGCTCACAAAACTGATTCCCTCTGGGTTAAGTGGGTTCACATTTACTATTTCAGGTCAGTCAGTTTCTGGGAGGCTGATATTCCTAAGAAAAGTTCTTGGGTGCTTAGGAAAATTATGAAGTACAGGGGGCTGATTGATGATATTGGTGGATGGGATCTTGTAATGACTAATAACAAGGTTCAAATCAAGCTGATCTATAAAAAACTCAGACTACAGGCTTCAAAGGTCCCTTGGAAAAGACTTACTTGTAATAATAGTGCTTCTCCAAGAAGTATCTTCATCCTTTGGTTGGCTCTTTGGAACAGGTTGCTTACTAAGATAGAGTTCTCAAATGGAATCCTACTTGTGACCCTGTGTGTTTACTGTGTTTACAGGAAATGAAACTCATCACCATCTTTTCTTTCTCTGTAACTATTCTAAGAGAATCTGGGAGAAGGTTCTGCAACTTCTCAAATGTCACAAGGCTGTTCAAGGTTTTGATCAGGAAATGGACTGGGCTATGAAGAGAGGTAGACGATCAAAGTCAAATGCTAGGCTTCATCTGATGTTCCTGGCTGAGACTGTTTACAGCATTTGGATACAGAGGAACAACACCATGTTCAATGGCAATTGTGAGTCTGCTGAAACTGTTTTCAGGGCAGTGGTTTACAGGGTTTCCTGCAGGTGTAATGAGGCTGATAGACAGGCTTTGATCTATGTGCCTACTTAGTGTTGGTAGATGCTTGTTGCTGTTCTGGTTTTGTCTTGTTTCTGGTTGTTTCTGTTGTTTAGCTTTGTGCTGGTTTGTTTAGCCTGTTTTCAGGTCTTTTGTCCTGTGCCTTTGATCCTTAGTGACCCTCCTAGAGGGTAGCTTTGGGTCTCTGAGTTCAGATGGGCTGTGTTTGGTTTTTGGACTTCAGAAACCCTTCCTAGAAGGTGGGCTGACAGTTCAAGGCCTTGGCCAGTTTGTGTTGCCCTTTAGGCTTTGTTGTCTTTCTTGGCTTTTGTGTTTGTTCCCTTTTTTTCTGCTGTTTTCAGCTTCTTTGGTAATAAAATTCTATTTACCAAAAAAAAAGTCTAATGCATTAAACAAAGCTAATTGAATCAAATGAAAGTCAAATGCATTCTATAAGGCTAATTGAATCAAATGAAAGTCAAACACATTCAAAGAGAGCTTTTTGAATCAAATGCAAGTCAAATGCATTCATCAAAGCTAATTGAATGGAATGAAAGTCAAACACATTCAAACAAACTTAATTGAAACAAATGAAAGTCAAACCCATTCAAACAAAGCTTTTAAAATCAAATGAATTCTTTAAAGCTAATTAAATCAAATAAAAATCAAACACATTCAAATAAAGCTTTTTAAATCAAATTAAAGTCAAATTTATTCTACAAAGCTAATTGTATCAAATTAAAGTCAAACACAATTAAACAAAGCTATTTAAATCAAATGAAAGTCAAATGAATTCAACAAAGCTAATTGAATCCAATGAAAGTCAAATGCATTCTTCAAAGCTAATTGAATCAAATGAAAGTCAAACACATTCAAACAAAGCTTTTTGAATCAAATTAAAGTCTAATGCATTAAACAAAGCTAATTGAATCAAATGAAAGTCAAACACATTTAAAAAAGCTAATTGAATCAAATGAAAGTCACACACATTCAAACAAAGCTTTTTTAATCAAATAAAGTCTAACGCATTCAACAAAGCTAATTGAATCAAATGAAAGTCAAATGCATTTTATAAAGCTAATTGAATCAAATGAAAGTCAAACACATTCAAACAGAACTTTTTGAATCAAACAAAAGTCAAATGCATTCATCAAAGCTAATTGAATCGAATGAAAGTCAAACACATTCAAACAAACCTAATTGAAACAAATGAAAGTCAAATGCATTCTATAAAACTAATTAAATCAAATGAAAGTCAAACACATTCAAAGAGAGCTTTTTAAATCAAATGCAAGTCAAATGCATTCATCAAAGCTAATTGAATCGAATGAAAGTCAAAAACATTCAAACAAACCTAATTGAAACAAATGAAAGTCAAACACATTCAAACAAAGCTTTTTAAATCAAATGAAAGTCAAATGAATTCATTTAGCTAATTAAATTAAATTAAAGTCAAACACATTCAAATAAATCTTTCTGAATCAAATTAAAGTCTAATACATTCTAAAAAACTAATTAAATCAAATGAAAGTCAAACACAATTAAACAAAGCTATTTAAATCAAATGAAAGTCAAACACATTCAAACAAAGCTTTTTGAATCAAATGAAAGTCAAATGCATTCAACAAAGCTAATTGAATCAAATGAAAGTCAAACATATTTAAACAAAGTTAATTGAGTCAAATGAAAGTCAAACACATTCAAACAAAGCTTTTTTAATCAAATTAAAGTCTAATGCATTAAACAAAGCTAATTGAATCAAATGAAAGTCAAATGCATTCTATAAGGCTAATTGAATCAAATGAAAGTCAAACACATTCAAAGAGAGCTTTTTGAATCAAATGCAAGTCAAATGCATTCATTAAAGCTAATTGAATGGAATGAAAGTCAAACACATTCAAACAAACCTAATTGAAACAAATGAAAGTCAAACCCATTCAAACAAAGCTTTTAAAATCAAATGAATTCATTAAAGCTAATTAAATCAAATAAAAGTCAAACACATTCAAATAAAGCTATTTAAATAAAATGAAAGTCAAATGAATTCAACAAAGCTAATTGAATCCAATTAAAGTCAAATGCATTCTTCAAAGCTAATTGAATCAAATGAAAGTCAAACACATTGAAACAAAGCTAATTGAATCAAATGAAAGTCACACACATTCAAACAAAGCTTTTTTAATCAAATTAAAGTCTAACGCATTCAACAAAGCTAATTGAATCAAATGAAAGTCAAATGCATTTTATAAAGCTAATTGAATCAAATGAAAGTCAAACACATTCAAACAAAACTTTTTGAATCAAACGAAAGTCAAATGTATTCATCAAAGCTAATTGAATCGAATGAAAGTCAAACACATTCAAACAAACCTAATTGAAACAAATGAAAGTCAAACACATTCAAACAAAGCTTTTTTAATCAAATTAAAGTCTAATGCATTCAACAAAGCTAATTGTATCAAATGAAAGTCAAATGCATTCTATAAAACTAATTAAATCAAATGAAAGTCAAACACATTCAAAGAGAGCTTTTTAAATCAAATGCAAGTCAAATGCATTCATCAAAGCTAATTGAATTGAATTAAAGTCAAACACATTCAAACAAACCTAATTGAAACAAATGAAAGTCAAACACATTCAAACAAAGCTTTTTAAATCAAATGAAAGTCAAATGAATTCATTTAGCTAATTAAATTAAATTAAAGTCAAACACATTCAAATAAATCTTTCTGAATCAAATTAAAGCCTAATACATTCTACAAAACTAATTAAATCAAATGAAAGTCAAACACAATTAAACAAAGCTATTTAAATCAAATGAAAGTCAAACACATTCAAACAAAGCTTTTTGAATCAAATGAAAGTCAAATGCATTCAACAAATCTAATTGAATCAAATGAAAGTCAAACATATTCAAACAAAGTTAATTGAGTCAAATTAAAGTCAAACACATTCAAACAAAGCTTTTTTAATCAAATTAAAGTCTAATGCATTAAACAAAGCTAATTGAATCAAATGAAAGTTAAATGCATTCTATAAGGCTAATTGAATCAAATGAAAGTCAAACACATTCAAAGAGAGCTTTTTGAATCAAATGCAAGTCAAATGCATTCATCAAAGCTAATTGAATGGAATGAAAGTCAAACACATTCAAACAAACCTAATTGAAACAAATGAAAGCCAAACCCATTCAAACAAAGCTTTTTAAATCAAATGAATTCATTAAAGCTAATTAAATCAAATAAAAGTCAAACAAATTCAAATAAAGCTATTTAAATCAAATGAAAGTCAAATGAATTCAACAAGGCTAATTGAATCCAATTAAAGTCAAATGCATTCTTCAAAGCTAATTGAATCAAATGAAAGTCAAACACATTGAAACAAAGCTAATTGAATCAAATGAAAGTCACACACATTCAAACAAAGCTTTTTTAATCAAATTAAAGTCTAACGCATTCAACAAAGCTAATTGAATCAAATGAAAGTCAAATGCATTTTATAAAGCTAATTGAATCAAATGAAAGTCAAACACATTCAAACATAACTTTTTGAATCAAACGAAAGTCAAATGTATTCATCAAAGCTAATTGAATCGAATGAAAGTCAAACACATTCAAACAAACCTAATTGAAACAAATGAAAGTCAAACACATTCAAACAAAGCTTTTTTAATCAAATTAAAGTCTAATGCATTCAACAAAGCTAATTGTATCAAATGAAAGTCAAATGCATTCTATAAAACTAATTATATCAAATGAAAGTCAAACACATTCAAAGAGAGCTTTTTAAATCAAATGCAAGTCAAATGCATTCATCAAAGCTAATTGAATTGAATTAAAGTCAAACACATTCAAACAAACCTAATTGAAACAAATGAAAGTCAAACACATTCAAACAAAGCTTTTTAAATCAAATGAAAGTCAAATGAATTCATTTAGCTAATTAAATTAAATTAAAGTCAAACACATTCAAATAAATCTTTCTGAATCAAATTAAAGCCTAATACATTCTACAAAACTAATTAAATCAAATGAAAGTCAAACACAATTAAACAAAGCTATTTAAATCAAATGAAAGTCAAACACATTCAAACAAAGCTTTTTGAATCAAATGAAAGTCAAATGCATTCAACAAAGCTAATTGAATCAAATGAAAGTCAAACATATTCAAACAAAGTTAATTGAGTCAAATGAAAGTCAAACACATTCAAACAAAGCTTTTCGAATCAAATGAAAGTCAAATGCATTCTATAAAACTAATTGAATCAAATGAAAGACAAACACATTCAAGCAAAGCTTTTTAAATCAAATGAATTCTTTAAAGCTAATTAAATCAAATAAAAGTCAAACACATTCAAATAAAGCTTTTTAAATCAAATTAAAGTCAAATTTATTCTACAAAGCTAATTGTATCAAATTAAAGTCAAACACAATTAAACAAAGCTATTTAAATCAAATGAAAGTCAAATGAATTCAACAAAGCTAATTGAATCCAATGAAAGTCAAATGCATTCTTCAAAGCTAATTGAATCAAATGAAAGTCAAACACATTCAAACAAAGCTTTTTGAATCAAATTAAAGTCTAATGCATTAAACAAAGCTAATTGAATCAAATGAAAGTCAAACACATTTAAATAAAGCTAATTGAATCAAATGAAAGTCACACACATTCAAACAAAGCTTTTTTAATCAAATTAAAGTCTAACGCATTCAACAAAGCTAATTGAATCAAATGAAAGTCAAATGCATTTTATAAAGCTAATTGAATCAAATGAAAGTCAAACACATTCAAACAGAACTTTTTGAATCAAACAAAAGTCAAATGCATTCATCAAAGCTAATTGAATCGAATGAAAGTCAAACACATTCAAACAAACCTAATTGAAACAAATGAAAGTCAAATGCATTCTATAAAACTAATTAAATCAAATGAAAGTCAAACACATTCAAAGATAGCTTTTTAAATCAAATGCAAGTCAAATGCATTCATCAAAGCTAATTGAATCGAATGAAAGTCAAACACATTCAAACAAACCTAATTGAAACAAATGAAAGTCAAACACATTCAAACAAAGCTTTTTAAATCAAATGAAAGTCAAATGAATTCATTTAGCTAATTTAATTAAATTAAAGTCAAACACATTCAAATAAATCTTTCTGAATCAAATTAAAGCCTAATACATTCTACAAAACTAATTAAATCAAATGAAAGTCAAACACAATTAAACAAAGCTATTTAAATCAAATGAAAGTCAAACACATTCAAACAAAGCTTTTTGAATCAAATGAAAGTCAAATGCATTCAACAAAGCTAATTGAATCAAATGAAAGTCAAACATATTCAAACAAAGTTAATTGAGTCAAATGAAAGTCAAACACATTCAAACAAAGCTTTTTTAATCAAATTAAAGTCTAATGCATTAAACAAAGCTAATTGAATCAAATGAAAGTCAAATGCATTCTATAAGGCTAATTGAATCAAATGAAAGTCAAACACATTCAAAGAGAGCTTTTTGAATCAAATGCAAGTCAAATGCATTCATCAAAGCTAATTGAATGGAATGAAAGTCAAACACATTCAAACAAACCTAATTGAAACAAATGAAAGTCAAACCCATTCAAACAAAGCTTTTTAAATCAAATGAATTCATTAAAGCTAATTAAATCAAATAAAAGTCAAACACATTCAAATAAAGCTATTTAAATAAAATGAAAGTCAAATGAATTCAACAAAGCTAATTGAATCCAATTAAAGTCAAATGCATTCTTCAAAGCTAATTGAATCAAATGAAAGTCAAACATATTCAAACAAAGTTAATTGAGTCAAATGAAAGTCAAACACATTCAAACAAAGCTTTTTTAATCAAATTAAAGTCTAATGCATTAAACAAAGCTAATTGAATCAAATGAAAGTCAAATGCATTCTATAAGGCTAATTGAATCAAATGAAAGTCAAACACATTCAAAGAGAGCTTTTTGAATCAAATGCAAGTCAAATGCATTCATCAAAGCTAATTGAATGGAATGAAAGTCAAACACATTCAAACAAACCTAATTGAAACAAATGAAAGTCAAACCCATTCAAACAAAGCTTTTTAAATCAAATGAATTCTTTAAAGCTAATTAAATCAAATAAAAGTGAAACACATTCAAATAAAGCTTTTTAAATCAAATTAAAGTCAAATTTATTCTACAATGCTAATTGTATCAAATTAAAGTCAAACACAATTAAACAAAGCTATTTAAATCAAATGAAAGTCAAATGAATTCAACAAAGCTAATTGAATCCAATGAAAGTCAAATGCATTCTTCAAAGCTAATTGAATCAAATGAAAGTCAAACACATTCAAACAAAGCTTTTTGAATCAAATTAAAGTCTAATGCATTAAACAAAGCTAATTGAATCAAATGAAAGTCAAACACATTGAAATAAAGCTAATTGAATCAAATGAAAGTCACACACATTCAAACAAAGCTTTTTTAATAAAATTAAAATCTAACGCATTCAACAAAGCTAATTGAATCAAATGAAAGTCAAATGCATTTTATAAAGCTAATTGAATCAAATGAAAGTCAAACACATTCAAACAGAACTTTTTGAATCAAATGAAAGTCACACACATTCAAACAAAGCTTTTTTAATAAAATTAAAGTCTAACGCATTCAACAAAGCTAATTGAATCAAATGAAAGTCAAATGCATTTTATAAAGCTAATTGAATCAAATGAAAGTCAAACACATTCAAACAGAACTTTTTGAATCAAACGAAAGTCAAATGAATTCATCAAAGCTAATTGAATCGAATGAAAGTCAAACACATTCAAACAAACCTAATTGAAACAAATGAAAGTCAAATGCATTCTATAAAACTAATTAAATCAAATGAAAGTCAAACACATTCAAAGATAGCTTTTTAAATCAAATGCAAGTCAAATGCATTCATCAAAGCTAATTGAATCGAATGAAAGTCAAACACATTCAGACAAACCTAATTGAAACAAATGAAAGTCAAACACATTCAAACAAAGCTTTTTAAATCAAATGAAAGTCAAATGAATTCATTTAGCTAATTAAATTAAATTAAAGTCAAACACATTCAAATAAATCTTTCTGAATCAAATTAAAGTCTAATACATTCTACAAAACTAATTAAATCAAATGAAAGTCAAACACAATTAAACAAAGCTATTTAAATCAAATGAAAGTCAAACACATTCAAACAAAGCTTTTTGAATCAAATGAAAGTCAAATGCATTCAACAAAGCTAATTGAATCAAATGAAAGTCAAACATATTCAAACAAAGTTAATTGAGTCAAATGAAAGTCAAACACATTCAAACAAAGCTTTTTTAATCAAATTAAAGTCTAATGCATTAAACAAAGCTAATTGAATCAAATGAAAGTCAAATGCATTCTATAAGGCTAATTGAATCAAATGAAAGTCAAACACATTCAAAGAGAGCTTTTTGAATCAAATGCAAGTCAAATGCATTAATCAAAGCTAATTGAATGGAATGAAAGTCAAACACATTCAAACAAACTTAATTGAAACAAATGAAAGTCAAACCCATTCAAACAAAGCTTTTTAAATCAAATGAATTCTTTAAAGCTAATTAAATCAAATAAAAGTCAAACACATTCAAATAAAGCTTTTTAAATCAAATTAAAGTCAAATTTATTCTACAAAGCTAATTGTATCAAATTAAAGTCAAACACAATTAAACAAAGCTATTTAAATCAAATGAAAGTCAAATGAATTCAACAAAGCTAATTGAATCCAATGAAAGTCAAATGCATTCTTCAAAGCTAATTGAATCAAATGAAAGTCAAACACATTCAAACAAAGCTTTTTGAATCAAATTAAAATCTAATGCATTAAACAAAGCTAATTGAATCAAATGAAAGTCAAACACATTTAAATAAAGCTAATTGAATCAAATGAAAGTCACACACATTCAAACAAAGCTTTTTTAATCAAATTAAAGTCTAACGCATTCAACAAAGCTAATTGAATCAAATGAAAGTCAAATGCATTTTATAAAGCTAATTGAATCAAACGAAAGTCAAACACATTCAAACAGAACTTTTTGAATCAAACAAAAGTCAAATGCATTCATCAAAGCAAATTGAATCGAATGAAAGTCAAACACATTCAAACAAACCTAATTGAAACAAATGAAAGTCAAATGCATTCTATAAAACTAATTAAATCAAATGAAAGTCAAACACATTCAAAGATAGCTTTTTAAATCAAATGCAAGTCAAATGCATTCAAAAAAGCTAATTGAATCAAATGAAAGTCAAACACATTCAAACAAAGTTAATTGAATCAAATTAAAGTCTAACGCATTCAACAAAGCTAATTGAATCAAATGAAAGTCAAATGCATTTTATAAAGCTAATTGAATCAAATGAAAGTCAAACACATTCAAACAGAACTTTTTGAATCAAACGAAAGTCAAATGCATTCATCAAAGCTAATTGAATCGAATGAAAGTCAAACACATTCAAACAAACCTAATTGAAACAAATGAAAGTCAAACACATTCAAACAAAGCTTTTTTAATCAAATTAAAGTCTAATGCATTAAACAAAGCTAATTGAATCAAATGAAAGTCAAATGCATTCTATAAGGCTAATTGAATCAAATGAAAGTCAAACACATTCAAAGAGAGCTTTTTGAATCAAATGCAAGTCAAATGCATTCATCAAAGCTAATTGAATGGAATGAAAGTCAAACACATTCAAACAAACTTAATTGAAACAAATGAAAGTCAAACCCATTCAAACAAAGCTTTTTAAATCAAATGAATTCTTTAAAGCTAATTAAATCAAATAAAAGTCAAACACATTCAAATAAAGCTTTTTAAATCAAATTAAAGTCAAATTTATTCTACAAAGCTAATTGTATCAAATTAAAGTCAAACACAATTAAACAAAGCTATTTAAATCAAATGAAAGTCAAATGAATTCAACAAAGCTAATTGAATCCAATGAAAGTCAAATGCATTCTTCAAAGCTAATTGAATCAAATGAAAGTCAAACACATTCAAACAAAGCTTTTTGAATCAAATTAAAGTCTAATGCATTAAACAAAGCTAATTGAATCAAATTAAAGTCAAACACATTTAAATAAAGCTAATTGAATCAAATGAAAGTCACACACATTCAAACAAAGCTTTTTTAATCAAATTAAAGTCTAACGCATTCAACAAAGCTAATTGAATCAAATGAAAGTCAAATGCATTTTATAAAGCTAATTGAATCAAATGAAAGTCAAACACATTCAAACAGAACTTTTTGAATCAAACAAAAGTCAAATGCATTCATCAAAGCTAATTGAATCGAATGAAAGTCAAACACATTCAAACAAACCTAATTGAAACAAATGAAAGTCAAATGCATTCTATAAAACTAATTAAATCAAATGAAAGTCAAACACATTCAAAGAAAGCTTTTTAAATCAAATGCAAGTCAAATGCATTCATCAAAGCTAATTGAATCGAATGAAAGTCAAACACATTCAAACAAACCTAATTGAGACAAATGAAAGTCAAACACATTCAAACAAAGCTTTTTAAATCAAATGAAAGTCAAATGAATTCATTTAGCTAATTAATTAAATTAAAGTCAAACACATTCAAATAAATCTTTCTGAATCAAATTAAAGTCTAATACATTCTACAAAACTAATTAAATCAAATGAAAGTCAAACACAATTAAACAAAGCTATTTAAATCAAATGAAAGTCAAACACATTCAAACAAAGCTTTTTGAATCAAATGAAAGTCAAATGCATTCAACAAAGCTAATTGAATCAAATGAAATTCAAACATATTCAAACAAAGTTAATTGAGTCAAATGAAAGTCAAACACATTCAAACAAAGCTTTTTTAATCAAATTAAAGTCTAATGCATTAAACAAAGCTAATTGAATCAAATGAAAGTCAAATGCATTCTATAAGGCTAATTGAATCAAATGAAAGTCAAACACATTCAAAGAGAGCTTTTTGAATCAAATGCAAGTCAAATGCATTCATCAAAGCTAATTGAATGGAATGAAAGTCAAACACATTCAAACAAACTTAATTGAAACAAATGAAAGTCAAACCCATTCAAACAAAGCTTTTTAAATCAAATGAATTCTTTAAAGCTAATTAAATCAAATAAAAGTCAAACACATTCAAATAAAGCTTTTTAAATCAAATTAAAGTCAAATTTATTCTACAAAGCTAATTGTATCAAATTAAAGTCAAACACAATTAAACAAAGCTATTTAAATCAAATGAAAGTCAAATGAATTCAACAAAGCTAATTGAATCCAATGAAAGTCAAATGCATTCTTCAAAGCTAATTGAATCAAATGAAAGTCAAACACATTCAAACAAAGCTTTTTGAATCAAATTAAAATCTAATGCATTAAACAAAGCTAATTGAATCAAATGAAAGTCAAACACATTTAAATAAAGCTAATTGAATCAAATGAAAGTCACACACATTCAAACAAAGCTTTTTTAATCAAATTAAAGTCTAACGCATTCAACAAAGCTAATTGAATCAAATGAAAGTCAAATGCATTTTATAAAGCTAATTGAATCAAATGAAAGTCAAACACATTCAAACAGAACTTTTTGAATCAAACAAAAGTCAAATGCATTCATCAAAGCTAATTGAATCGAATGAAAGTCAAACACATTCAAACAAACCTAATTGAAACAAATGAAAGTCAAATGCATTCTATAAAACTAATTAAATCAAATGAAAGTCAAACACATTCAAAGATAGCTTTTTAAATCAAATGCAAGTCAAATGCATTCATCAAAGCTAATTGAATCGAATGAAAGTCAAACACATTCAAACAAACCTAATTGAGACAAATGAAAGTCAAACACATTCAAACAAAGCTTTTTAAATCAAATGAAAGTCAAATGAATTCATTTAGCTAATTTAATTAAATTAAAGTCAAACACATTCAAATAAATCTTTCTGAATCAAATTAAAGTCTAATACATTCTACAAAACTAATTAAATCAAATGAAAGTCAAACACAATTAAACAAAGCTATTTAAATCAAATGAAAGTCAAACACATTCAAACAAAGCTTTTTGAATCAAATGAAAGTCAAATGCATTCAACAAAGCTAATTGAATCAAATGAAAGTCAAACATATTCAAACAAAGTTAATTGAGTCAAATGAAAGTCAAACACATTCAAACAAAGCTTTTTTAATCAAATTAAAGTCTAATGCATTAAACAAAGCTAATTGAATCAAATGAAAGTCAAATGCATTCTATAAGGCTAATTGAATCAAATGAAAGTCAAACACATTCAAAGAGAGCTTTTTGAATCAAATGCAAGTCAAATGCATTCATCAAAGCTAATTGAATGGAATGAAAGTCAAACACATTCAAACAAACCTAATTGAAACAAATGAAAGTCAAACCCATTCAAACAAAGCTTTTTAAATCAAATGAATTCATTAAAGCTAATTAAATCAAATGAAAGTCAAACACATTCAAATAAAGCTATTTAAATAAAATGAAAGTCAAATGAATTCAACAAAGCTAATTGAATCCAATAAAGTCAAATGCATTCTTCAAAGCTAATTGAATCAAATGAAAGTCAAACATATTCAAACAAAGTTAATTGAGTCAAATGAAAGTCAAACACATTCAAACAAAGCTTTTTTAATCAAATTAAAGTCTAATGCATTAAACAAAGCTAATTGAATCAAATGAAAGTCAAATGCATTCTATAAGGCTAATTGAATCAAATGAAAGTCAAACACATTCAAAGAGAGCTTTTTGAATCAAATGCAAGTCAAATGCATTCATCAAAGCTAATTGAATGGAATGAAAGTCAAACACATTCAAACAAACCTAATTGAAACAAATGAAAGTCAAACCCATTCAAACAAAGCTTTTTAAATCAAATGAATTCTTTAAAGCTAATTAAATCAAATAAAAGTCAAACACATTCAAATAAAGCTTTTTAAATCAAATTAAAGTCAAATTTATTCTACAAAGCTAATTGTATCAAATTAAAGTCAAACACAATTAAACAAAGCTATTTAAATCAAATGAAAGTCAAATGAATTCAACAAAGCTAATTGAATCCAATGAAAGTCAAATGCATTCTTCAAAGCTAATTGAATCAAATGAAAGTCAAACACATTCAAACAAAGCTTTTTGAATCAAATTCAAGTCTAATGCATTAAACAAAGCTAATTGAATCAAATGAAAGTCAAACACATTGAAATAAAGCTAATTGAATCAAATGAAAGTCACACACATTCAAACAAAGCTTTTTTAATCAAATTAAAGTCTAACGCATTCAACAAAGCTAATTGAATCAAATGAAAGTCAAATGCATTTTATAAAGCTAATTGAATCAAATGAAAGTCAAACAAATTCAAACAGAACTTTTTGAATCAAACGAAAGTCAAATGCATTCATCAAAGCTAATTGAATCGAATGAAAGTCAAACACATTCAAACAAACCTAATTGAAACAAATGAAAGTCAAACACATTCAAACAAAGCTTTTTTAATCAAATTAAAGTCTAATGCATTAAACAAAGCTAATTGAATCAAATGAAAGTCAAATGCATTCTATAAGGCTAATTGAATCAAATGAAAGTCAAACACATTCAAAGAGAGCTTTTTGAATCAAATGCAAGTCAAATGCATTCATCAAAGCTAATTGAATGGAATGAAAGTCAAACACATTCAAACAAACTTAATTGAAACAAATGAAAGTCAAACCCATTCAAACAAAGCTTTTTAAATCAAATGAATTCTTTAAAGCTAATTAAATCAAATAAAAGTCAAACACATTCAAATAAAGCTTTTTAAATCAAATTAAAGTCAAATTTATTCTACAAAGCTAATTGTATCAAATTAAAGTCAAACACAATTAAACAAAGCTATTTAAATCAAATGAAAGTCAAATGAATTCAACAAAGCTAATTGAATCCAATGAAAGTCAAATGCATTCTTCAAAGCTAATTGAATCAAATGAAAGTCAAACACATTCAAACAAAGCTTTTTGAATCAAATTAAAATCTAATGCATTAAACAAAGCTAATTGAATCAAATGAAAGTCAAACACATTTAAATAAAGCTAATTGAATCAAATGAAAGTCACACACATTCAAACAAAGCTTTTTTAATCAAATTAAAGTCTAACGCATTCAACAAAGCTAATTGAATCAAATGAAAGTCAAATGCATTTTATAAAGCTAATTGAATCAAATGAAAGTCAAACACATTCAAACAGAACTTTTTGAATCAAACAAAAGTCAAATGCATTCATCAAAGCTAATTGAATCGAATGAAAGTCAAACACATTCAAACAAACCTAATTGAAACAAATGAAAGTCAAATGCATTCTATAAAACTAATTAAATCAAATGAAAGTCAAACACATTCAAAGATAGCTTTTTAAATCAAATGCAAGTCAATGCATTCATCAAAGCTAATTGAATCGAATGAAAGTCAAACACATTCAAACAAACCTAATTGAGACAAATGAAAGTCAAACACATTCAAACAAAGCTTTTTAAATCAAATGAAAGTCAAATGAATTCATTTAGCTAATTTAATTAAATTAAAGTCAAACACATTCAAATAAATCTTTCTGAATCAAATTAAAGTCTAATACATTCTACAAAACTAATTAAATCAAATGAAAGTCAAACACAATTAAACAAAGCTATTTAAATCAAATGAAGTCAAACACATTCAAACAAAGCTTTTTGAATCAAATGAAAGTCAAATGCATTCAACAAAGCTAATTGAATCAAATGAAAGTCAAACATATTCAAACAAAGTTAATTGAGTCAAATGAAAGTCAAACACATTCAAACAAAGCTTTTTTAATCAAATTAAAGTCTAATGCATTAAACAAAGCTAATTGAATCAAATGAAAGTCAAATGCATTCTATAAGGCTAATTGAATCAAATGAAAGTCAAACACATTCAAAGAGAGCTTTTTGAATCAAATGCAAGTCAAATGCATTCATCAAAGCTAATTGAATGGAATGAAAGTCAAACACATTCAAACAAACCTAATTGAAACAAATGAAAGTCAAACCCATTCAAACAAAGCTTTTTAAATCAAATGAATTCATTAAAGCTAATTAAATCAAATGAAAGTCAAACACATTCAAATAAAGCTATTTAAATAAAATGAAAGTCAAATGAATTCAACAAAGCTAATTGAATCCAATTAAAGTCAAATGCATTCTTCAAAGCTAATTGAATCAAATGAAAGTCAAACATATTCAAACAAAGTTAATTGAGTCAAATGAAAGTCAAACACATTCAAACAAAGCTTTTTTAATCAAATTAAAGTCTAATGCATTAAACAAAGCTAATTGAATCAAATGAAAGTCAAATGCATTCTATAAGGCTAATTGAATCAAATGAAAGTCAAACACATTCAAAGAGAGCTTTTTGAATCAAATGCAAGTCAAATGCATTCATCAAAGCTAATTGAATGGAATGAAAGTCAAACACATTCAAACAAACCTAATTGAAACAAATGAAAGTCAAACCCATTCAAACAAAGCTTTTTAAATCAAATGAATTCTTTAAAGCTAATTAAATCAAATAAAAGTCAAACACATTCAAATAAAGCTTTTTAAATCAAATTAAAGTCAAATTTATTCTACAAAGCTAATTGTATCAAATTAAAGTCAAACACAATTAAACAAAGCTATTTAAATCAAATGAAAGTCAAATGAATTCAACAAAGCTAATTGAATCCAATGAAAGTCAAATGCATTCTTCAAAGCTAATTGAATCAAATGAAAGTCAAACACATTCAAACAAAGCTTTTTGAATCAATTAAAGTCTAATGCATTAAACAAAGCTAATTGAATCAAATGAAAGTCAAACACATTGAAATAAAGCTAATTGAATCAAATGAAAGTCACACACATTCAAACAAAGCTTTTTTAATCAAATTAAAGTCTAACGCATTCAACAAAGCTAATTGAATCAAATGAAAGTCAAATGCATTTTATAAAGCTAATTGAATCAAATGAAAGTCAAACACATTCAAACAGAACTTTTGAATCAAACGAAAGTCAAATGCATTCATCAAAGCTAATTGAATCGAATGAAAGTCAAACACATTCAAACAAACCTAATTGAAACAAATGAAAGTCAAACACATTCAAACAAAGCTTTTTTAATCAAATTAAAGTCTAACGCATTCAACAAAGCTAATTGTATCAAATGAAAGTCAAATGCATTCTATAAAACTAATTAAATCAAATGAAAGTCAAACACATTCAAAGATAGCTTTTTAAATCAAATGCAAGTCAAATGCATTCATCAAAGCTAATTGAATCGAATGAAAGTCAAACACATTCAAACAAACCTAATTGAAACAAATGAAAGTCAAACACATTCAAACAAAGCTTTTTAAATCAAATGAAAGTCAAATGAATTCATTTAGCTAATTAAATTAAATTAAAGTCAAACACATTCAAATAAATGTTTCTGAATCAAATTAAAGTCTAATACATTCTACAAAACTAATTAAATCAAATGAAATTCAAACACAATTAAACAAAGCTATTTAAATCAAATGAAAGTCAAACACATTCAAACAAAGCTTTTTGAATCAAATGAAAGTCAAATGCATTCAACAAAGCTAATTGAATCAAATGAAAGTCAAACATATTCAAACAAAGTTAATTGAGTCAAATGAAAGTCAAACACATTCAAACAAAGCTTTTTTAATCAAATTAAAGTCTAATGCATTAAACAAAGCTAATTGAATCAAATGAAAGTCAAATGCATTCTATAAGGCTAATTGAATCAAATGAAAGTCAAACACATTCAAAGAGAGCTTTTTGAATCAAATGCAAGTCAAATGCATTCATCAAAGCTAATTGAATGGAATGAAAGTCAAACACATTCAAACAAACTTAATTGAAACAAATGAAAGTCAAACCCATTCAAACAAAGCTTTTTAAATCAAATGAATTCTTTAAAGCTAATTAAATCAAATAAAAGTCAAACACATTCAAATAAAGCTTTTTAAATCAAATTAAAGTCAAATTTATTCTACAAAGCTAATTGTATCAAATTAAAGTCAAACACAATTAAACAAAGCTATTTAAATCAAATGAAAGTCAAATGAATTCAACAAAGCTAATTGAATCCAATGAAAGTCAAATGCATTCTTCAAAGCTAATTGAATCAAATGAAAGTCAAACACATTCAAACAAAGCTTTTTGAATCAAATTAAAGTCTAATGCATTAAACAAAGCTAATTGAATCAAATGAAAGTCAAACACATTTAAATAAAGCTAATTGAATCAAATGAAAGTCACACACATTCAAACAAAGCTTTTTTAATCAAATTAAAGTCTAACGCATTCAAAAAAGCTAATTGAATCAAATGAAAGTCAAATGCATTTTATAAAGCTAATTGAATCAAATGAAAGTCAAACACATTCAAACAGAACTTTTTGAATCAAACAAAAGTCAAATGCATTCATCAAAGCTAATTGAATCGAATGAAAGTCAAACACATTCAAACAAACCTAATTGAAACAAATGAAAGTCAAATGCATTCTATAAAACTAATTAAATCAAATGAAAGTCAAACACATTCAAAGAGAGCTTTTTAAATCAAATGCAAGTCAAATGCATTCAACAAAGCTAATTGAATCCAATTAAAGTCAAATGCATTCTTCAAAGCTAATTGAATCAAATGAAAGTCAAACATATTCAAACAAAGTTAATTGAGTCAAATGAAAGTCAAACACATTCAAACAAAGCTTTTTTAATCAAATTAAAGTCTAATGCATTAAACAAAGCTAATTGAATCAAATGAAAGTCAAATGCATTCTATAAGGCTAATTGAATCAAATGAAAGTCAAACACATTCAAAGAGAGCTTTTTGAATCAAATGCAAGTCAAATGCATTCATCAAAGCTAATTGAATGGAATGAAAGTCAAACACATTCAAACAAACCTAATTGAAACAAATGAAAGTCAAACCCATTCAAACAAAGCTTTTTAATTGAATCAAATGAAAGTCAAACACATTCAAAGCTTTTAAATCAAATAAAGTCAAACACATTCAAACAAAGCTAATTAAATCAAATTAAAGTCAAATTATTCTACAAAAGCTAATTGTATCAAATGAAAGTCAAACACATTCAAACAAAGCTATTTGAATCAAATGAAAGTCAAATGCATTCAACAAAGCTAATTGAATCCAATGAAAGTCAAACACATTCAACAAAGCTAATTGAATCAAATGAAAGTCAAACACATTCAAACAAAGCTTTTTGAATCAAATGAATGCATTAAAAAAGCTAATTGAATCAAATGAAAGTCAACACATTCAAATAAAGCTAATTAAATCAAATGAAAGTCACACACATTCAAACAAAGCTAATTTAATCAAATTAAAGTCAATGCATTCTTAAAGCTAATTGAATCAAATGAAAGTCAAACATTCAAACAAACTTAATTGAATCAAATGAAAGTCAAACACATTCAAACAAAGCTTTTTGAATCAATTAAAGTCTAATGCATTAAACAAAGCTAATTGAATCAAATGAAAGTCAAATGCATTTATAAGGCTAATTGAATCAAATGAAAAGTCAAACACATTCAAAGAGAGCTTTTTTGAATCAAATGCAAGTCAAATGCATTCATCAAGCTAATTGAATGGAATGAAAGTCAAACACATTCAAACAAACCTAATTGAAACAAATGAAAGTCAAACCATTCAAACAAAGCTTTTTAAATCAAATGAATTCTTTAAGCTAATTAAATCAAATAAAAGTCAAACACATTCAATAAAAGCTTTATAAATCAAATTAAAGTCAAATTTATTCTACAAAGCTAATTGTATCAAATTAAAGTCAAACACATTAAACAAAGCTATTTAAATCAAATGAAAGTCAAATGACTTCAACAAAGCTAATTGAATCCAATGAAAGTCAAATGCATTCTTCAAAGCTAATTGAATCAAATGAAAGTCAAACACATTCAAACAAAGCTTTTTTGAATCAAATTAAAGTCTAATGCATTCACAAAGCTATTGAATCAAATGAAAGTCAAACACATTGAAATAAGCTAATTGAATCAAATGAAAGTCACACACATTCAAACAAAGCTTTTTTAATCAAATTAAAGTCTAACGCATTCAACAAAGCTAATTGAATCAAATGAAAGTCAAATGCATTTATAAAGCTAATTGAATCAAATGAAAGTCAAACACATTCAAACAAACTTTTTGAATCAAACGAAAGTCAAATACATTCATCAAAGCTAATTGAATCGAATGAAAGTCAAACACATTCAAACAAAACCTAATTGAAACAAATGAAAGTCAAACACATTCAAACAAACTTTTTGAATCAAATAAAGTCAACGCATTCACAAAGCTAATTGAATCAAATGAAAGTCAAATGCATTCTATAAACTAATTAATCAAATGAAAGTCAAACACATTCAAAGAAGCTTTTTAAATCAAATGCAAGTCAAATGCATTCATCAAAGCTAATTGAATCAAATGAAAGTCAAACACATTCAAACAAAGCTAATGAAACAAATGAAAGTCAAAACATTCAAACAAAGCTTTTTAAATCAAATGAAAGTCAATGAATTCATTTAGCTAATTAATTAATTAAAAGTCAAACACATTCAAATAAAGCTTTCTGATCAAATTAAAGTCTATACATTCTACAAAACTAATTAAATCAAATGAAAGTCAAACACAATTAAACAAGCTATTTAAATCAAATGAAAGTCAAACACATTCAAACAAAGCTTTTTGAATCAAATGAAAGTCAAATGCATTCAACAAAGCTAATTGAATCAAATGAAAGTCAAACATATTCAAACAAAGTTAATTGAATCAAATGAAAGTCAAACACACATTCAAACAAAGCTTTTTTAAATCAATTAAAGTCTAATGCATTAAACAAAGCTAATTGAATCAAATGAAAGTCAAATGCATTCTATAAAGGCTAATTGAATCAAATGAAAGTCAAACACATTCAAAGAGAGCTTTTTGAATCAAATGCAAGTCAAATGCATTCATCAAAGCTAATTGAATGGAATGAAAGTCAAACACATTCAAACAAACTTAATTGAAACAAATGAAAGTCAAACACATTCAAACAAAGCTTTTTAATCAAATGAATTCTTTAAAGCTAATTAAATCAAATAAAAGTCAAACACATTCAAATAAAGCTTTTTAAATCAAATTAAAGTCAAATTTATTCTACAAGCTAATTGAATCAATTAAAGTCAAACACAATTAAACAAAGCTATTTAAATCAAATGAAAGTCAAATGAATTCAACAAAGCTATTGAATCCAATGAAAGTCAAATGCATTCTCAAAGCTAATTGAATCAAATGAAAGTCAAACACATTCAAACAAAGCTTTTTGAATCAAATTAAAGTCTAATGCATTCAACAAAGCTAATTGAATCAAATGAAAGTCAAACACATTGAAAAAGCTAATTTGAATCAAATGAAAGTCACACACATTCAAACAAAGCTTTTTTAATCAATTAAGTCTAACGCATTCAACAAAGCTAATTGAATCAAATGAAAGTCAAATGCATTTTAACAAGCTAATTGAATCAAATGAAAGTCAAACACATTCAAACAAAGCTTTTTGAATCAAACAAAAGTCAAATGCATTCATCAAAGCTAATTGAATCGAATGAAAGTCAAACACATTCAAACAAAGCTAATTGAAACAAATGAAAGTCAAATGCATTCTACAAAACTAATTAAATCAAATGAAAGTCAAACACATTCAAACAAAGCTTTTTAAATCAAATGCAAGTCAAATGCATTCAACAAAGCTAATTGAATCAAATGAAAGTCAAACACATTCAAACAA
>JAWIZW010000082.1:0-98796 GCA_034703905.1 Chenopodium berlandieri
AATGTAAGTCAAACACATTCAAACAGAGCTTTTTGAATCAAATGAAGTCAAATGCATTTAACAAAGCTAATTGAATCAATGAAAGTCAAAACCATCTAAAAAAACCTAGTTAAATCAAATGAAAGTCAAACACATTCAACACAAAGCTATTTGAATAAATGAAAGTCAAATTCAATCTACAAAGCTAATTAATCAAATGAAAGTTAAACGCATTCAAACAACCTAATAGAATCAAATGAAAGACGAACACATTCAAAGCGAGCTAATTGAATCAAATGAAAGTCAAATGCATTCTATAAAGCTAATTGAATCAAATGCAAGTCAAACACATTTAAACAACGCTAATTGAGTCAATTATAGTAAAACAACATTCAAACAAACCTCATATAATAAAATGAAAGTCAAACACATTCAAACAGAGCTAATTGAATCACATGAAAGTCAAACACATTCAACACAGCTATTTGAATCAATTGAAAGTCAAATGCTTTCTACAAAGCTAATTGAATCAAATGAAGTCAAAACAATCCAAAAAGCCATTTGAATCAAATGAAAGTCAAACACCATTCAAACAAACCTAATTGAATCAAATGAAGTCAAACACATTCAAACAAAGCAAATTGAATCAAATGAAAGTCAAACACATTCAAACAAAGCTGATTAGATCAAATGTAAGTCAAACACATTCAAACAGAGCTTTTTGAATCAAATTAAGTAAAATGCATTCAACAAAGCTAATTGAATCAAATGAAGTCAAAACATTTAAAAAAATATCATTAAATCAAATGAAAGTCAAACCAATAAAAAAAAGCTAATTAATCAAATGAAAGTCAAACACATTCAAACAAGTTATTTGAATTAAATGAAAGTCAAATGCATTCTACAAAGCCAATTGAATCAAATGAAAGTCAAACACATTCAAACAAGCTAATTGAATCAAATGAAAGACAAACACATTCAAACAGAGCTATTGAATCAATGAAAGTCAAATAACATTAAAATGAGTTTTTTGAATTAAATGAATGTCAAATTTAATCACAAGCGAATTGAATCAATTGAAATTCAAACACATTCAAACAAAGCTATTTGATGAAATGTAAAGTCAACACATTCAACAGAAGCTTTTTGAATCAAATGAAAGTCAAATGCATTTAAAAAGCTAATTGAATCAAATGAAAGTCAAAACATCTAAAAAAACCTAATTAAATTAAATGAAAGTCAAACACATTCAAACAAGCTATTTGAATTAAATGAAAGTCAAATGCAATCTACAAAGCTTATGAATCAAATGATAGTTAAAACGCATTCAAACAAACCTAATAGAATCAATGAAAGACGAACACATTCAAACAGAGCTAATTGAATCAAATGAAAGTCAAATGCATTCTATAAAGCTAATTGAATCAAATGAAAGTCAAACACATTTAACAAAGCTAATTAATCAAATTATAGTAAAACACATTCAAACAAACCTAATAGAATCAAATTAAAGTCAAACACTTTCAAACAGAAGCTAATTGAATCAAATGAAAGTCAAACACATTTAAACACAGCTATTTGAATCAATTGGAAGTCAAATGCTTTCTACAAAGCAATTGAATCAAATGAAAAGTCAAAAACATTCCAAAAAAGCCAATTGAATCAAATGAAAGTCAAACACATTCAAACAAACCTAATTGAATCAATGAAAGTGAAACACATTCAACAACCTAATTGAATCAAATGAAAGTCAAAACACATTCAAACAAAGCTGATTAGATCAAATGTAAGTCAAACACATTCAAACAGAGCTTTTTGAATCAAATTAAAGTCAAATGCTTCACAAAGCTAATTGATCAAATGAAACTCAAAACATTTAAAAAATCTAATTAAATCAAATGAAAGTTCAAACACAATAAAAAAAAGCTAATTAAATCAAATGAAAGTCAAACACATTCAACAAACTTATTTGAATCAAATGAAAGTCAAATGCATCTACAAAGCTAATTGAATCAAATGAAAGTTAAACGCATTCAAACAAACCTAATAAATCAAATGAAAGACGACACATTCAACAGAGCTAATTGAATCAAATGAAAGTCAAATGCATTCTATAAGCTAATTGAATCAAATGAAAGTCAAACACATTAAACAAAGCTAATTGAATCAAATTATAGTAAAACACATTCAACAAACCTAATAGAATCAAATGAAAGTCAAACACATTCAAACAGAGCTAATTGAATCAAATGAAAGTCAAACACATTCAAACACAGCTATTTGAATCAATTGAAAGTCAAATGCTTTCTACAAAGCTATTGAATCAATGAAAGTCAAAAACTTCCAAAAAAGCCAATTGAATCAAATGAAAGTCAAACACATTCAACAAACCTAATTGAATCAAATGAAGTCAAACACATTCAATAAAGCTAATTGAATCAAATGAAAGTCAAACACATTCAAACAAAGCTGATTAGATCAAATGTAAGTCAAACACATTCAAACAGAGCTTTTGAATCAAATTAAAGTCAAATGCATTCAACAAAGCTATTGAATCAAATGAAAGTCAAAACGCATCTAAAAAATCTAATTAATTCAAATGAAAGTCAAACACAATAAAAAAAGCTAATTAAATCAAATGAAAGTCAAACACATTCAAACAAAGCTATTTGAATTAAATGAAAGTCAAATGCAATCTACAAAGCTAATTGAATCTAATGAAATTTAAACACATTCAAACAAACCTAATAGAATCAATGAAAGACAAACACATTGAAACAGAGCTAATTGAATCAAATGAAAGTCAAACCCATTCAAAAAGATCTTTTTGAATCAAATTAAGGTCAAATGCATTCTACAAACCCAATTGAATCAAATGAAAGTCAAACACATTCAAACAAAGCTAATTGAATCAAATGAAAGACAAACACATTCAAATAGAGCTAATTGAATCAAATGAAAGTCAAACACATTCAAAATGAGCTTTTGAATCAAATGAAGTCAAATTTAATCTACAAAGCTAATTGAATCAATTGAAAGTTAAAACACATTCAAACAAAGCTATTTGAATGAAATGTAAGTCAAACACATTCAAACAGAGCTTTTTGAATCAAATGAAAGTCAAATGCATTCAACAAAGCTAATTGATTCAAATTAAAGTCAAAAACATCCAAAAACCTAATTAAATCAAATGAAAGTCAATCACATTCAGACAAAGCTATTTGAATCAAATGAAAATCAAATGCATTCTACAAAGCTAATTAAATCAAATGAAAGTCAAAAACATTCGAACAAAGCCAATTGAATCAAATGAAAGTCAAACACATTCAAACAAACCTAATTGAATCAAATTAAAGTCAAAATCATTCAAACAGAGCTAATTAATAAAATGAAAGTCAAACACATTTAAAAAGAGCTTTTTGAATCAAATGAAGGTCAAACGCAACCTACAAAGCTAATTGAATCAAATGAAAGTCAAACACATTGAAACGAAGCTAATTGGATAAAATTTAAGTCAAACACATTCAAATAGAGCTTTTTGAATCAAATGAAAGTCAAATGCATTCAACAAAGCTAATTGAATCAAACGAAAGTCAAAAACATCTAAAAAATCTAATTAAATAAAATGAAAGTCAAACACATTCAAACAAAGCTATTTGAATCAACTGAAAGTCAAATGCATTCTACAAAGCTAAATTAATCAAATGAAAGTCAAAAACATCTAAAAAAATCTAATTAAATCAAATGAAAGTCAAACACAATAAAAAAAGCTAATTAAATCAAATGAAAGTCAAACACATTCAAACAAAGCTATTTGAATTAAATGAAAGTCAAATGCAACCTACAAAGCTAATTGAATCAAATAAAAGTTAAACAAATTCAAACAAACCTAATAGAATCAAATGAAAGACGAACACATTCAAACAGAGCTAATTGAATCAAATGAAAGTCAAACCCATTCAAAAAGATCTTTTTGAATCAAATTAAGGTCAAATGCATTCTACAAAGCCAATTGAATCAAATGAAAGTCAAACACGTTCAAACAAAGCTAATTGAATCAAATGAAAGACAAAAACATTCAAACAGAGCTAATTGAATCAAATGAAAGTCAAACACATTCATAATGAGTTTTTTGAATTAAATGAATGTCAAATTTAATCTACAAAGCGAATTGAATCAATTGAAAGTTAAACACATTCAAACAAAGCTATTTGAATGAAATGTAAGTCAAACACATTCAAACAGAGCTTTTTGAATCAAATGAAAGTCAAATGCATTTAACAAAGCTAATTGAATCAAATGAAAGTCAAAAACATCTAAAAAACCTAGTTAAATCAAATGAAAGTCAAACACATTCAAACAAAGCTATTTGAATTAAATGAAAGTCAAATTCAATCTACAAAGCTAATTAATCAAATGAAAGTTAAACGCATTCAAACAAACCTAATAGAATCAAATGAAAGACGAACACATTCAAACAGAGCTAATTGAATCAAATGAAAGTCAAATGCATTCTATAAAGCTAATTGAATCAAATGAAAGTCAAACACATTTAAACAAAGCTAATTGAATCAAATTATAGTAAAACACATTCAAACAAACCTAATATAATCAAATGAAAGTCAAACACATTCAAACAGAGCTAATTGAATCAAATGAAAGTCAAACACATTCAAACACAGCTATTTGAATCAATTGAAAGTCAAATGCTTTCTACAAAGCTAATTGAATCAAATGAAAGTCAAAAACATTCCAAAAAAGCCAATTGAATCAAATGAAAGTCAAACACATTCAAACAAACCTAATTGAATCAAATGAAAGTTAAACACATTCAAACAAAGCAATTGAATCAAATGAAAGTCAAACACATTCAAACAAAGCTGATTAGATCAAATGTAAGTCAAACACATTCAAACAGAGCTTTTTGAATCAATTAAAGTAAAATGCATTCAACAAAGCTAATTGAATCAAATGAAAGTCAAAACATTTAAAAAAATCTAATTAAATCAAATGAAAGTCAAACACAATAAAAAAAAGCTAATTAAATCAAATGAAAGTCAAACACATTCAAACAAAGTTATTTGAATTAAATGAAAGTCAAATGCATTCTACAAAGCCAATTGAATCAAATGAAAGTCAAACACGTTCAAACAAAGCTAATTGAATCAAATGAAAGACAAACACATTCAAACAGAGCTAATTGAATCAAATGAAAGTCAAACACATTCATAATGAGTTTTTTGAATTAAATGAATGTCAAATTTAATCTACAAAGCTAATTGAATCAATTGAAAGTTAAACACATTCAAACAAAGCTATTTGAATGAAATGTAAGTCAAACACATTCAAACAGAGCTTTTTGAATCAAATGAAAGTCAAATGCATTTAACAAAGCTAATTGAATCAAATGAAAGTCAAAAACATCTAAAAAAACTAATTAAATCAAATGAAAGTCAAACACATTCAAACAAAGCTATTTGAATTAAATGAAAGTCAAATGCAATCTACAAAGCTAATTGAATCAAATGAAAGTTAACGCATTCAAACAAACCTAATAGAATCAAATGAAAGACGAACACATTCAAACAGAGCTAATTGAATCAAATGAAAGTCAAATGCATTCTATAAAGCTAATTGAATCAAATGAAAGTCAAACACATTTAAACAAAGCTAATTGAATCAAATTATAGTAAAACACATTCAAACAAACCTAATAGAATCAATTAAAGTCAAACACTTTCAAACAGAGCTAATTGAATCAAATGAAAGTCAAACACATTCAAACACAGCTATTTGAATCAATTGGAAGTCAAATGCTTTCTACAAAGCTAATTGAATCAAATGAAAGTCAAAAACATTCCAAAATAGCAATTGAATCAAATGAAAGTCAAACACATTCAAACAAACCTAATTGAATCAAATGAAAGTCAAACACATTCAAACAAAGCTAATTGAATCAAATGAAAGTCAAACACATTCAACAAAGCTGATTAATCAAATGAAAGTCAACACATTCAAACAAAGCTTTTTGAATCAAATTAAGTCAAATGCATTCAACAAAGCTAATTGAATCAAATGAAAGTCAAAACATTCAAAAAAATCTAATTAAATCAAATGAAAGTCAAACACAATAAAAAAAAGCTAATTAAATCAAATGAAAGTCAAACACATTCAAACAAAGCTATTTGAATTAAATGAAAGTCAAATGCAATCTACAAAGCTAATTGAATCAAATGAAAGTTAAACGCATTCAAACAAACCTAATAGAATCAAATGAAAGACGAACACATTCAAACAGAGCTAATTGAATCAAATGAAAGTCAAATGCATTCTATAAGCTAATTGAATCAAATGAAAGTCAAACACATTTAAACAAAGCTAATTGAATCAAATTATAGTAAAACACATTCAAACAAACCTAATATAATCAAATGAAAGTCAAACACTTTCAAACAGAGCTAATTGAATCAAATGAAAGTCAAACACATTCAAACACAGCTATTTGAATCAATTGAAAGTCAAATGCTTTCTACAAAGCTAATTGAATCAAATGAAAGTCAAAAACATTCCAAAAAAGCCAATTGAATCAAATGAAAGTCAAACACATTCAAACAAACCTAATTGAATCAAATGAAAGTCAAACACATTCAAACAAAGCTAATTGAATCAAATGAAAGTCAATCACATTCAAACAAAGCTGATTAGATCAAATGTAAGCCAAACACATTCAAACAGAACTTTTTGAATCAAATTAAAGTCAAATGCATTCAACAAAGCTAATTGAATCAAATGAAAGTCAAAAACATCTAAAAAAATCTAATTAATCAAATGAAAGTCAAACACAATAAAAAAAGCTAATTAAATCAAATGAAAGTCAAACACATTCAAACAAAGCTATTTGAATTAAATGAAAGTCAAATGCAATCTACAAAGCTAATTGAATCAAATGAAATTTAAACACATTCAAACAAACCTAATAGAATCAAATGAAAGACGAACACATTGAAACAGAGCTAATTGAATCAAATGAAAGTCAAACCCATTCAAAAAGATCTTTTTGAATCAAATTAAGGTCAAATGCATTCTACAAACCCAATTGAATCAAATGAAAGTCAAACACATTCAAACAAAGCTAATTGAATCAAATGAAAGACAAACACATTCAAATAGAGCTAATTGAATCAAATGAAAGTCAAACACATTCAAAATGAGCTTTTTGAATCAAATGAAGGTCAAATTTAATCTACAAAGCTAATTGAATCAATTGAAAGTTAAAAACACATTCAAACAAAGCTATTTGAATGAAATGTAAGTCAAACACATTCAAACAGAGCTTTTGAATCAAATGAAAGTCAAATGCATTCAACAAAGCTAATTGAATCAAATAAAGTAAAAAACATCCAAAAACCTAATTAAATCAAATGAAAGTCAATCACATTCAAACAAAGCTATTGAATCAAATGAAAATCAAATGCATTCTACAAAGCTAATTAAATCAAATGAAAGTCAAAAACATTCAAACAAAGCCAATTGAATCAAATGAAAGTCAAACACATTCAAACAAACTAATTGAATCAAATTAAAGTCAAAATCATTCAAACAGAGCTAATTAAATAAAATGAAAGTCAAACACATTTAAAAGAGCTTTTGAATCAAATGAAGGTCAAACGCAACCTACAAAGCTAATTGAATCAAATGAAAGTCAAACACATTGAAACAAAGCTAATTGAATAAAATTTAAGTCAAACACATTCAAATAGAGCTTTTTGAATCAAATGAAAGTCAAATGCATTCAACAAAGCTAATTGAATCAAACGAAAGTAAAAAAACATCTAAAAAAATCTAATTAAATAAAATGAAAGTCAAACACATTCAAACAAAGCTATTTGAATCAACTGAAAGTCAAATGCATTCTACAAAGCTAAATGAATCAAATGAAAGTCAAAAACATCTAAAAAAATCTAATTAAATCAAATGAAAGTCAAACACAATAAAAAAAAGCTAATTAAATCAAATGAAAGTCAAACACATTCAAACAAAGCTATTTGAATTAAATGAAAGTCAAATGCAACCTACAAAGCTAATTGAATCAAATGAAAGTTAAACAAATTCAAACAAACCTAATAGAATCAAATGAAAGACGAACACATTCAAACAGAGCTAATTGAATCAAATGAAAGTCAAACCATTCAAAAAGATCTTTTTGAATCAAATTAAGGTCAAATGCATTCTACAAAGCCAATTGAATCAAATGAAAGTCAAACACGTTCAAACAAAGCTAATTGAATCAAATGAAAGACAAACACATTCAAACAGAGCTAATTGAATCAAATGAAAGTCAAACACATTCATAATGAGTTTTTGAATTAAATGAAGTCAAATTTAATCTACAAAGCGAATTTAATCAATTGAAAGTTAAACACATTCAAACAAAGCTATTTGAATGAAATGTAAGTCAAACACATTCAAACAGAGCTTTTTGAATCAAATGAAAGTCAAATGCATTTAACAAAGATAATTGAATCAAATGAAAGTCAAAAACATCTAAAAAAACCTAATTAAATCAAATGAAAGTCAAACACATTCAAACAAAGCTATTTGAATTAAATGAAAGTCAAATTCAATCTACAAAGCTAATTAAATCAAATGAAAGTTAAACGCATTCAAACAAACCTAATAGAATCAAATGAAAGACGAACACATTCAAACAGAGCTAATTGAATCAAATGAAAGTCAAATGCATTCTATAAAGCTAATTGAATCAAATGAAAGTCAAACACATTTAACAAAGCTAATTGAATCAAATTATAGTAAAACACATTCAAACAAACCTAATATAATCAAATGAAAGTCAAACACATTCAAACAGAGCTAATTGAATCAAATGAAAGTCAAACACATTCAAACACAGCTATTTGAATCAATGAAAGTCAAATGCTTTCTACAAAGCTAATTGAATCAAATGAAAGTCAAAAACATTCCAAAAAAGCCAATTGAATCAAATGAAAGTCAAACACATTCAAACAAACCTAATTGAATCAAATGAAAGTTAAACACATTCAAACAAAGCAAATTGAATCAAATGAAAGTCAAACACATTCAAACAAAGCTGATTAGATCAAATGTAAGTCAAACACATTCAAACAGAGCTTTTTGAATCAATTAAAGTAAAATGCATTCAACAAAGCTAATTGAATCAAATGAAAGTCAAAAACATTTAAAAAAAATCTAATTAAATCAAATGAAAGTCAAACACAATCAAAAAAGCTAATTAAATCAAATGAAAGTCAAACACATTCAAACAAAGTTATTGAATTAAATGAAAGTCAAATGCATTCTACAAAGCAATTGAATCAAATGAAAGTCAAACACGTTCAAACAAAGCTAATTGAATCAAATGAAAGACAAACACATTCAAACAGAGCTAATGAATCAAATGAAAGTCAAACACATTCATAATGAGTTTTTTGAATTAAATGAATGTCAAATTTAATCTACAAAGCAAATGAATCAATTGAAAGTTAAACACATTCAAACAAAGCTATTTGAATGAAATGTAAGTCAAACACATTCAAACAGAGCTTTTTGAATCAAATGAAAGTCAAATGCATTTAACAAAGCTAATTGAATCAAATGAAAGTCAAAAACATCTAAAAAAACCTAATTAAATCAAATGAAAGTCAAACACATTCAAACAAAGCTATTTGAATTAAATGAAAGTCAAATGCAATCTACAAAGCTAATTGAATCAAATGAAAGTTAAACGCATTCAAACAAACCTAATAGAATCAAATGAAAGACGAACACATTCAAACAGAGCTAATTGAATCAAATGAAAGTCAAATGCATTCTATAAAGCTAATTGAATCAAATGAAAGTCAAACACATTTAAACAAAGCTAATTGAATCAAATTATAGTAAAACACATTCAAACAAACCTAATAGAATCAAATGAAAGTCAAACACTTTCAAACAGAGCTAATTGAATCAAATGAAAGTCAAACACATTCAAACACAGCTATTTGAATCAATGAAAGTCAAATGCATTCTACAAAGCTAATTGAATCAAATGAAAGTCAAAAACATTCCAAAAAGCCAATTGAATCAAATGAAAGTCAAACACATTCAAACAAACCTAATTGAATCAAATGAAAGTCAAACACATTCAAACAAAGCTAATTGAATCAAATGAAAGTCAAATGCATTCTATAAAGCTAATTGAATCAAATGAAAGTCAAACACATTTAAACAAAGCTAATTGAATCAAATTATAGTAAAACACATCCAAACAAACCTAATAGAATCAAATGAAAGTCAAACACATTCAAACAGAGCTAATTGAATCAAATGAAAGTCAAACACATTCAAACACAGCTATTTGAATCAATTGAAAGTCAAATGCTTTCTACAAAGCTAATTGAATCAAATGAAAGTCAAAAACATTCCAAAAAAGCCAATTGAATCAAATGAAAGTCAAACACATTCAAACAAACCTAATTGAATCAAATGAAAGTAAACACATTCAAACAAAGCTAATTGAATCAAATGAAAGTCAAACACATTCAAACAAAGCTGATTAGATCAAATGTAAGTCAAAACAAATCAAACAGAGCTTTTTGAATCAAATTAAAGTCAAATGCATTCAACAAAGCTAATTGAATCAAATGAAAGTAAAAAACATCTAAAAAAATCTCATTAAATCAAATGAAAGTTAAACACATTCAAACAAACCTAATAGAATCAAATGAAAGACGAACACATTCAAACAGAGCTATTTGAATCAATTGAAAGTCAAATGCTTTCTACAAAGCTAATTGAATCAAATGAAAGTCAAAAACATTCTAAAAAGCCAATTGAATCAAATGAAAGTCAAACACATTCAAACAAACCTAATTGAATCAAATGAAAGTCAAACACATTCAAACAAAGCTAATTGAATCAAATGAAAGTCAAACACATTCAAACAAAGCTAATTGAATCAAATGAAAGTCAAATGCATTCTATAAAGCTAATTGAATCAAATGAAAGTCAAACACATTTAAACAAAGCTAATTGAATCAAATTATAGTAAAACACATCCAAACAAACCTAATAGAATCAAATGAAAGTCAAACACATTCAAACAGAGCTAATTGAATCAAATGAAAGTCAAACACATTCAAACACAGCTATTTGAATCAATTGAAAGTCAAATGCTTTCTACAAAGCTAATTGAATCTAATGAAAGTCAAAAACATTCCAAAAAAGCCAATTGAATCAAATGAAAGTCAAACACATTCAAACAAACCTAATTGAATCAAATGAAAGTCAAACACATTCAAACAAAGCTAATTGAATCAAATGAAAGTCAAACACATTCAAACAAAGCTGATTAGATCAAATGTAAGTCAAACACATTCAAACAGAGCTTTTTGAATCAACTTAAAGTCAAATGCATTCAACAAAGCTAATTGAATCAAATGAAAGTCAAAAATATTTAAAAAAATCTAATTAAATCAAATGAAAGTCAAACACAATAAAAAAAGCTAATTAAATCAAATGAAAGTCAAACACATTCAAACAAAGTTATTTGAATTAAATGAAAATCAAATGCAATCTACAAAGCTAATTGAATCAAATGAAAGTTAAACGCATTCAAACAAACCTAATAGAATCAAATGAAAGACGGACACATTCAAACAGAGCTAATTGAATCAAATGAAAGTCAAATGCTTTCTGTAAAGCTAATTGAATCAAATGAAAGTCAAACACATTTAAACAAAGCTAATTGAATCAAATTATAGTAAAACACATTCAAACAAACCTAATTGAATCAAATGAAAGTCAAACACATTCAAACAGAGCTAATTGAATCAAATGAAAGTCAAACACATTCAAACACAGCTATTTGAATCAATTGAAAGTTAAATGCTTTCTACAAAGCTAATTGAATCAAATGAAAGTCAAAAACATTCCAAAAAAGCCAATTGAATCAAATGAAAGTCAAACACATTCAAACAAACCTAATTGAATCAAATGAAAGTCAAACACATTCAAACAAAGCTAAATGAATCAAATGAAAGTCAATCACATTCAAACAAAGCTGATTAGATCAAATGTAAGCCAAACACATTCAAACAGAACTTTTTGAATCAAATTAAAGTCAAATGCATTCAACAAAGCTAATTGAATCAAATGAAAGTCAAAACATCTAAAAAAAATCTAATTAATTCAAATGAAAGTCAAACACAATAAAAAAAAGCTAATTAAATCAAATGAAAGTCAAACACATTCAAACAAAGCTATTTGAATTAAATGAAAGTCAAATGCAATCTACAAAGCTAATTAAATCTAATGAAATTTAAACACATTCAAAACAAACCTAATAGAATCAAATGAAAGACGAACACATTGAAACAGAGCTAATTGAATCAAATGAAAGTCAAACCCATTCAAAAAGATCTTTTTGAATCAAATTAAGGTCAAATGCATTCTACAAACCCAATTAAATCAAATGAAAGTCAAACACATTCAAACAAAGCTAATTGAATCAAATGAAAGACAAACACATTCAAATAGAGCTAATTGAATCAAATGAAAGTCAAACACATTCAAAATGAGCTTTTTGAATCAAATGAAGGTCAAATTTAATCTACAAAGCTAATTGAATCAATTGAAAGTTAAACACATTCAAACAAAGCTATTTGAATGAAATGTAAGTCAAACACATTCAAACAGAGCTTTTTGAATCAAATGAAAGTCAAATGCATTCAACAAAGCTAATTGAATCAAATTAAAGTAAAAAACATCCAAAAAACCTAATTAAATCAAATGAAAGTCAATCACATTCAGACAAAGCTATTTGAATCAAATGAAAATCAAATGCATTCTACAAAGCTAATTAAATCAAATGAAAGTCAAAAACATTCGAACAAAGCCAATTGAATCAAATGAAAGTCAAACACATTCAAACAAACCTAATTTCATCAAATTAAAGTCAAAATCATTCAAACAGAGCTAATTAAATAAAATGAAAGTCAAACACATTTAAAAAGAGCTTTTTGAATCAAATGAAGGTCAAACGCAACCTACAAAGCTAATTGAATCAAATGAAAGTCAAACACATTGAAACAAAGCTAATTGGATAAAATTTAAGTCAAACACATTTAAATAGAGCTTTTTGAATCAAATGAAAGTCAAATGCATTCAACAAAGCTAATTGAATCAAACGAAAGTAAAAAACATCTAAAAAAATCTAATTAAATAAAATGAAAGTCAAACACATTCAAACAAAGCTATTTGAATCAACTGAAAGTCAAATGCATTCTACAAAGCTAAATGAATCAAATGAAAGTCAAAAACATCTAAAAAAATCTAATTAAATCAAATGAAAGTCAAACACAATAAAAAAAAGCTAATTAAATCAAATGAAAGTCAAACACATTCAAACAAAGCTATTTGAATTAAATGAAAGTCAAATGCAACCTACAAAGCTAATTGAATCAAATAAAAGTTAAACAAATTCAAACAAACCTAATAGAATCAAATGAAAGACGAACACATTCAAACAGAGCTAATTGAATCAAATGAAAGTCAAACCCATTCAAAAAGATCTTTTTGAATCAAATTAAGGTCAAATGCATTCTACAAAGCCAATTGAATCAAATGAAAGTCAAACACGTTCAAACAAAGCTAATTGAATCAAATGAAAGACAAACACATTCAAACAGAGCTAATTGAATCAAATGAAAGTCAAACACATTCATAATGAGTTTTTTGAATTAAATGAATGTCAAATTTAATCTACAAAGCGAATTGAATCAATTGAAAGTTAAACACATTCAAACAAAGCTATTTGAATGAAATGTAAGTCAAACACATTCAAACAGAGCTTTTTGAATCAAATGAAAGTCAAATGCATTTAACAAAGATAATTGAATCAAATGAAAGTCAAAAACATCTAAAAAAACCTAGTTAAATCAAATGAAAGTCAAACACATTCAAACAAAGCTATTTGAATTAAATGAAAGTCAAATTCAATCTACAAAGCTAATTAAATCAAATGAAAGTTAAACGCATTCAAACAAACCTAATAGAATCAAATGAAAGACGAACACATTCAAACAGAGCTAATTGAATCAAATGAAAGTCAAATGCATTCTATAAAGCTAATTGAATCAAATGAAAGTCAAACACATTTAAACAAAGCTAATTGAATCAAATTATAGTAAAACACATTCAAACAAACCTAATATAATCAAATGAAAGTCAAACACATTCAAACAGAGCTAATTGAATCAAATGAAAGTCAAACACATTCAAACACAGCTATTTGAATCAATTGAAAGTCAAATGCTTTCTATAAAGCTAATTGAATCAAATGAAAGTCAAAAACATTCCAAAAAAGCCAATTGAATCAAATGAAAGTCAAACACATTCAAACAAACCTAATTGAATCAAATGAAAGTTAAACACATTCAAACAAAGCAAATTGAATCAAATGAAAGTCAAACACATTCAAACAAAGCTGATTAGATCAAATGTAAGTCAAACACATTCAAACAGAGCTTTTGAATCAATTAAAGTAAATGCATTCAACAAAGCTAATTGAATCAAATGAAAGTCAAAAACATTTAAAAAAATCTAATTAAATCAAATGAAAGTAAACACAATCAAAAAAAGCTAATTAAATCAAATGAAAGTCAAACACATTCAAACAAAGTTATTTGAATTAAATGAAAGTCAAATGCATTCTACAAAGCCAATTGAATCAAATGAAAGTCAAACAGTTCAAACAAAGCTAATGAATCAATGAAAGACAAAACATTCAAACAGAGCTAATTGAATCAAATGAAAGTCAAACACATTCATAATGAGTTTTTTGAATAAATGAATGTCAAATTAATTACAAAGCAAATTGAATCAATGAAAGTTAAACACATTCAAACAAAGCTATTTGAATAAAATGTAAGTCAAACACATTCAAATAGAGCTTTGAATCAAATGAAAGTCAAATGCATTAACAAAGCTAATTGAATCAAATGAAAGTCAAAAACATCTAAAAAAACCTAATTAAATCAAATGAAAGTCAAAACATTCAAACAAAGCTATTTGAATTAAATGAAAGTCAAATGCAATCTACAAGCTAATTGAATCAAATGAAAGTTAAACGCATTCAAACAAACCTAATAGAATCAAATGAAAGACGAACACATTCAAACAGAGCTAATTGAATCAAATGAAAGTCAAATGCATTCTATAAAGCTAATTGAATCAAATGAAAGTCAAAACACATTTAAACAAAGCTAATTGAATCAAATTATAGTAAAACACATTCAAACAAACCTAATAGAATCAAATGAAAGTCAAACACATTCAAACAAAGCTAATTGAATCAAATGAAAGTCAAACACATTCAAACACAGCTATTTGAATCAATTGAAAGTCAAATGCTTTCTACAAAGCTAATTGAATCAAATGAAAGTCAAAAACATTCCAAAAAAGCCAATTGAATCAAATGAAAGTCAAACACATTCAAACAAACCTAATTGAATCAAATGAAAGTCAAACACATTCAACAAAGCTGATTAGATCAATGTAAGCCAAACACAATCAAACAGAGTTTTTGAATCAAATTAAAGTCAAATGCATTCAACAAAGCTAATTGAATCAAATGAAAGTAAAAAACATCTAAAAAAATCTCATTAAATCAAATGAAAGTTAAACACATTCAAACAAACCTAATAGAATCAAATGAAAGACGAACACATTCAAACAGAGCTATTTGAATCAATTGAAAGTCAAATGCTTTCTACAAAGCTAATGAATCAAATGAAAGTCAAAAACATTCCAAAAAAGCCAATTGAATCAAATGAAAGTCAAACACATTCAAACAAACCTAATTGAATCAAATGAAAGTTAAACACATTCAAACAAAGCTAATTGAATCAAATGAAAGACAAACACATTCAAACAGAGCTAATTGAATCAAATGAAAGTCAAACATTCAAAAGAGCTTTTTGAATAAAATGAAGGTCAAATTTAATCTACAAAGCTAATTGAATCAATTGAAAGTAAACACATTCAACAAAGCTATTTGAATGAAATGTAAGTCAAAACATTCAACAGAGCTTTTTGAATCAAATGAAAGTCAAATGCATTCAACAAAGCTAGTTGATTCAAATTAAAGTTAAAAACATCCAAAAAACCTAATTAAATCAAATGAAAGTCAATCACATTCAGACAAAGCTATTTGAATCAAATGAAAGTCAAATGCATTCTACAAAGCTAATTAAATCAAATGAAAGTCAAAACATTCGAACAAAGCCAATTGAATCAATGAAAGTCAAACACATTCAAAACAAACCTAATAGAATCAAATGAAAGTCAAAATCATTCAAACAGAGCTAATTAAATAAATGAAAGTCAAACACATTCAAATAGAGCTTTTTGAATCAAATGAAAGTCAATGCATTCAACAAGCTAATTGAATCAAACGAAAGTTAAAAACATCTAAAAAATCTAATTAAATCAATGAAAGTCAAACACATTTCAGACAAAGCTATTTGAATCAACTGAAAGTCAAATGCATTCTACAAAGCTAATTGAATCAAATGAAAGTCAAAAACATCTAAAAAAAATCTAATTAAATCAAATGAAAGTCAAACACAATAAAAAAAAGCTAATTAAATCAAATGAAAGTCAAACACATTCAAACAAAGCTATTTGAATTAAATGAAAGTCAAATGCAATCTAAAAAACTAATTGAATCAAATGAAATTTAAACACATTCAAACAAACCTAATAGAATCAAATGAAAGACGAACACATTCAAACAGAGCTGATTGAATCAAATGAAAGTCAAACCCATTCAAAAAGATCTTTTTGAATCAAATTAAGGTCAAATGCATTCTACAAAGCCAATTGAATCAAATGAAATTAAAACACGTTCAAACAAAGCTAATTGAATCAAATGAAAGACAAACACATTCAAACAGAGCTAATTGAATCAAATGAAAGTCAAAACACATTCAAAATGAGCTTTTTGAATCAAATGAATGTAAAATTTAATCTACAAAGCTAATTGAATCAATTGAAAGTTAAACACATTCAAACAAAGCTATTTGAATGAAATGTAAGTCAAACACATTCAAACAGAGCTTTTGAATCAAATGAAAGTCAAATGCATTTAACAAAGCTAATTGAATCAAATGAAAGTCAAAAACATCTAAAAAAACCTAATTAAATCAAATGAAAGTCAAACACATTCTAACAAAGCTTTGAATTAAATGAAAGTCAAATGCAATCTACAAAGCTAATTGAATCAAATGAAAGTTTAACGCATTCAAACAAACCTAATAGAATCAAATGAAAGACGAACACATTCAAACAGAGCTAATGAATCAAATGAAAGTCAAACACATTCAAACAAAGCTAATTGAAATCAAATGAAAGTCAAACACATTCAAACAATGCTGATTAGATCAAATGTAAGTCAAACACATTCAACAGAGCTTTTGAATCTCATTAAAGTAAAATCAAATGCATTCAACAAAGCTAATTGAATCAAATAAAAGTCCAAAAACATCTAAAAAAATCTAATTAAATCAAATGAAAGTCAAACACAATAAAAAAAAGCTAATTAAATCAAATGAAAGTCAAACACATTCAAACAAAGTTATTTGAATTAAATGAAAGTCAAATACAATCTACAAAGCTAATTGAATCAAATGAAAGTTAAACGCATTCAAACAAACCTAATAGAATCAAATGAAAGACGAACACATTCAAACAGAGCTAATTGAATCAAATGAAAGTCAAATGCATTCTGTAAAGCTAATTGAATCAAATTATAGTAAAACACATTCAAACGAACCTAATAGAATCAAATGAAAGTCAAACACATTCAAACAGAGCTAATTGAATCAAATGAAAGTCAAACACATTCAAACACAACTATTTGAATCAATTGAAAGTCAAATGCTTTCTACAAAGCTAATTGAATCAAATGAAGTAAAAAACATTCCAAAAAAGCCAATTGAATCAAATGAAAGTCAAACACATTCAAACAAACCTAATTGAATCAAATGAAAGTCAAAACACATTCAAACAAAGCTAATTGATTCAAATGAAAGTCAAACACATTCAAACAAAGCTGATTAGATCAAATGTTGTAGCCAAGCCTAACAACTTGGTTTATGGACATTTCTTTGGTTCAAGATGTAGCATCATGTATTGGTGCTATGTATTCTATCCATTGGCAGCAAGATTTTCAATCCCTTGAATTTCTTGTTGTTCTTATTAACTAGTTTATTCTAGTTCTTTTTATGCTTTGAATAAATTGTAAACTTTAGTCATTTTAAGTTTGCAAATTAGTTATATTTTTTATTAGTTCTTTTTAGCTGATTTAGTTCGAAAAATATTGTCACATTCACACAAAAGTACAAGTGCAAAGATACATCAAAATGGCAGCCATTTAAGCTTGGAATCCGAAATTCTTTACAAGGAATTTCAAAGCTTTGACTAGGGAGTTACAATCAGTTTTTCAAAGAGGAATTACAAGCCATTACAAGCCTTAACTTCAGCCTTCAAGTGGCCGTTGATATCAGTCAACATTGGAGCATCTTAAGCCTTATTTCAGCCTTCAATTGGCTGTTTATTTCAGTCAGCTTTTGGAGCAACTAAAAGGCGTCCAAGTACACCCTTGTCCACATACATTCAAGCTAATTTCAAGGCTTGAACCAAGGAGGAGTTACACTTCTTTGCTGTTTGAATTTGGGCGTGAAAATTGGAGGAAATACATCTCCAACTTGCTGCTTGGATGGGCGTGAATTAAGGGGAGTTACACTCTCTTAATTCTGATTTTATTTCAGCCTTAATTGGGAGGTTATAAGCCACCATTTCTCTTTGATGTATCTAGTTAAATAAGGCTTCTTTTAATAATGTATCTAGACAACAAAAAGCTGATTTGTACTTAGCTTTAGCTTAGGCGTGTAACAAGTGAGCTGAACAGCCACTTAAGTTAGCTTGTACTTAAGGATGCTTGTTTACTATAAATAGCAAGCAAATGTGAATGAAGAAATCAGATTATTAAAAACAAAAAAAATTGTCTTACATTCGTTTCTTGGATTAGAAACAAAAACTGAAATTCTTGGATTTGGAATTTCGTTTCCTTTGCTTAGTTAGCTAGTTTAGGCTACTAGTTGGCTTGTGATCTTAGGAATCCAAAACGTTTCTTAGTGGTGTGACTTTATCTAAGAAGCCTTTGATTCTTTAGCCTTATCTATCCCTTGGTTTATCCCTTGTGTATTTCGAGTGTTCTCCAAAATATACACATTTGGCGCTAGAAGGAGGGGATCTAGCAAAACAAATACCCAAACACATACCCCAAAACACAAACCATGTCCGACATTCCCACCCCCTAATTGGCAAGAATATGTCAATAAGGTTGCACAAGAGAAAGAAGATATGGAGCAACGAATGCAATATTTGCAAGGTCAGTTAAAAGATCTTTCTACTAAGTTGCGCCATCAAAAAGAGGGTTCACCCAATCATAGTGATGAAGAAGTGGAGTGAATCTAATTTCAATCACAATGATAAACCTTTTCATGAAAGAGAAAGGTTACGGCCTAATAATGACATTAAGGCTGACATCCCGGAGTATGATGGCAAACTCGATGCTGATGAGTTTGTTAGAATGGCTTAGAACGGTGGAGAGAGTGTTTGATTACAGCAAACACCGGAAGAAAAAAAGGTGAAGATTGTAGCCTTGAAGTTAAGAAAATATGCCTCAACTTGGTGGGCTAGTGTGTGTGCCAAAAGGGAAAGGCAAGACAAAGAGAAAGTGAGATCGTGGACCAAGATGAAAAAGATGCTGAAACAAAAGTTTCTTCCCACATACTATGTGCAAGAAAACTTTTCCAAGTTCCACAACCTCAAACAAGGTACAAAATCAGTAGAAGAATATGCTAGGAATTTGAAGGATTTGTCATGAAATGTGGAGTAGAGGAAGATGAACCTCAAACATTGGTGCGCTTTTTGGAAGGACTTGACCCAAAAATAGCCAATGTGGCCGAACTACACCCTTACACCACCCTTGAAGAGCTCATTATATTAGCACATAAGATTGAGCCAGCAACAAAAAGCAAGAGGCAAAAGTGAATCATCACGTTTTGCATCTCAAACCTCATTTCCCCAAAAAAAGCAAACATCCAATTTCCCACCTTTCAAACCCACATCCAATCAGCCTACTTCTAAACACCTTCACAAAACACCCAAAATTCCAACCCAAAAACCAGCCCCAAGAAGATGTTTTAGGTGTCAAGGCCTGGACATTTGGCTAGTGATTGTCCAAATAAAAGGATTGTCACTTTGATTGAGCATGAAGAGGAGGACGAATTAGAAATTGAAGTGGACAGCAACCTTGAGGAGAATGATGATTATGCGTGTCTGGACCCGATGAAGGAGAATGCTTGGTGGTTCGACGTACACTAAGCAATATGATTGGCAAAGTAGGGAGTTTGCAACGTGAGGCAATCTTTCACACTCGTTGCACCATTGGAGGTAAGGTATGTACCTTGATTATTAATGGAGGTAGTTGTACCAATGTAGCTTCACAAGTAATGATAGACAAGCTGAAAATAAAAACCGTCCCTCACCCTAAACCTTATGTGATCAATGGCTAAATCATGGTAAAGGGATGCAAGTAACACAACAAGCTTGTTATCATTTAGCATTGTAAAACTTATGAGGAAGAATTATGGTGTGATGTTATACCTATGGATGCATGTCATATTTTACTTGGTAGACCTTGGCTATTTGATAGGCTGTGTGATGCATGATGGGTATAAAAAACACATATTCCTTCACTAAGGATGGAAGAAAATACACCTTCGAGCCTAGAAAAGCAGTGAAGGGGTAAGCCCCATATCCTGACATGACTCTTCGTCCTACTGACTCTCAAGTTCCAGACCAGTCTGAAGGTATATGTGGATGGCAGCTCTACTTCAAATGGTTGTGAGCAGGCGTCATATGTCATCGCCAAAGGCACAGGTAGAGTATGCCTACGCTTCAGCTTTCAGGCTTCAAACAATGAGGCAGAATATGAAGCTTTATTAGCCGGAATCCGCATGTGCAAGGCGGCAGGGGCAAGGAAAATAGACGTCTGTTCCGATTCACAATTGATAGTGAGTCAGTACAATGGCGAATATGAAGCAACCCATCCGGCCATGATCAAGTATTTACAGGCGGTCCGACAAGCAGTCGGCACCCTTGAGGATTTCCATCTGACCCAAGTGCCGAGATCAGAAAATAACCAGGCGGATGCACTTTCAAAATTAGCATCATCCGCCTCCTGTGATACTCCTCGAACCGTTTTTTGGGAAGTAGTGGAGAAGAGAAGCATTGAGGACCCTATTGGAATCCTAGACAGAAGCTCATCCTGGATGGATCCAATCAGGGCATATCTGACAAATAGTACCCTGCCGGATGATCATCAACAGGCGGCAGTGCTGAAAAAACGAGCCTCCAATTTTGAAATAATAAAGGGAGAACTTCACAAAAGGGGGTACCTCTAACCCTTCTTAAAATGTGTTACTCCAGAAAAGGGGCGAGAGATACTAGACGATCTTCACTCTGGTTACTGTGCTTCCCATATAGGTGGTAGGACGCTTGCTCAACGGGCAAGGCGGCAGGGCTACTTTTGGCCTACTTTAGAGGCAGATGCGATGGAGATGGTGAAAAAATGTGACAAGTGTCAAAGGTTTGGCAAACTAATTCACCGTCCGGCTACTGACCTCACCACCATTCATAGCCCCCTACCGTTTGCTAAGTGGGGCATGGATATTCTGGGTCCATATACGCCTGCTACAAGCGGAAGAAGGTACATACTTGTTGCCGTCGACTACTTCACTAAATGGGTAGAGGCGGAGGCTGTTAAGGGAATCAAGACGAAGGATGTAATTTCATTCATTTGGAGAAATGTCATCACTCGGTTCGGGGTTCCCATGTCTATGGTTTTTGATAATGGTCCCCAATTTGAGACGACTGTTCTCAAAAGCTGGTTGGGTGACCAAGGAGTTGCACACTGCTTTGCATCTGTCGGCCGTCCACAAGCAAACGGCCAAGTAGAAGCCTTTAATAAAATCATCTCAGACGGTCTGAAGAAAAAGATTGAACAAGCAGGCGGCCTATGGGCGGATGAACTACCACATGTTCTCTGGGCCATTAGGACGACTGAAAAAGGGGCGACTGGAGAAACTCCATTCCTCCTAACTTATGGTGCGGAAGCTGTTCTTCCAATAGAACACTACGAGCCGACTCTTCGAGTAATGCTATATGACGAAGAGGCAAACTGGGAAGCCATGCGCCTGGCATTAGACTCACTCCCTGAAAAAAGGGGCAATGCTGTCTTGCGCCATGAGATCTACCGCCTGAGAATGACTCGATCATACAACAGAAAAGTGCACAGGCGTCCACTCAAAGTGGGGGACTTTGTACTTAGAAAAATGGAAGCTGTTGGTAGGGCTAACGAGTCTGGCAAGCTAACTCCCAACTGGGAAGGTCCCTACCGAATCTATGAAGAGGTTAGAGACGGTACCTACCGTCTGGAAACACCAGACGGCCAACCGTTGCCTCGAACTTGGAACGTAGATAATCTTAAGAAATATTTCTTTTGAAAAATGTAAAGTCAAGGACTACTTGAATAAAGCTTGCATACTTAATATTCAATTTTGTATTGAGGGGCATGCCAACTGACAAACAGTCGGCTACTCTCCATGTTTAAATCTTCATTCTTATTTTAAGAGGGGCATGCCAACTAACAAACAGTCGGCTACTCTCTATGTTTAATTTAAGAGGGGCACGCCGCTTGTTTCACTCAACCGGCTACCCTCACATAATACAGTTCACCAAGAACTATCAAAAACACATGATCAGACCAGGCATCAAGCCAACTGATCAAATTATAAAAATTCAATTCGACCTGTCCCAACATTATAGCAGGCGTCCGACGGCATCCATCCGGATGAAATTCGTCGCAGAGAGCAGCTCCCTTTTGGGTGGAACATTGTTCTATAAAACCATTACACGGCACCTATACGACTGTCTAAACATGACAACCACGTAGCCGTTTCCCGGACCAGGATATCTCACTTAAACTGACTAATTATGTCAAGCAAGTGTTCGCAATAACCATCCGGGTCAACCGACCGACTGAACTACTTGGGATAAGAACAGTTGGTATTTTATGAGTTAATAGCCAATAAACATTGGCGAATAAAGGGGAACAACTGGTACCCACCGCTTGATACCTCTACTACTCATCACTCGGTGACTAGGTAAGAGCCATATTTACTTAGTCACCCCTTAAAAATTTTAGTATGAAAGTAAAAAATTCATACAACACCTATTCACACTGATTATGATAGGAAACAGTCGTCCTAGACTGCCTATAGCTTAAAAAACACAGGGAAACCTTTTCCTACTTAGTTAATTTTACAAATGACAGGACCGCCTGCCTAAAGGTGATCCAGTCTTTTAAACGAATCGAATACCGATTGAATAAATGGCCGACTGATCGCCTAGCTTGGAAACAGACAATCAGTCGTCCAGGGGCATAGGCGGCGTGACTAACCATCCGTACCTGTCTACAATCGGCCATGCAAAACAGTCGGTATAGTGTACAATTCATTACCAAATATTCAATACTTAGACAAATTTGAAGCAAAACAAAAATTCATTAAAAAGAAGTCAAAATATTCAGAACCCCGGCTCCCTGGCCGGGTAAATACAAGCAAACGGCACGCAGGCCGTGAAAGAAGACATAAAAGCTTAAGAAGGGGGCAAATCTTCAACATTAGCAGCTTCCGCCTGGTCAGCACTCTTCTTGCTGGACTCGGCTTCAGCTGCATCCTTCTTCGATGCCTTGCCCCCAAGCGGCACAAGCGCCACTATCGGCTGCTCCCCCTCCAAGGCCTCCTCAAATGCCTCGTCCTCAGCAGCCGCCAAGATCTCTTGATTATATGTATCAGAACACTGGCGGTACGTTTTTTCCCATGAGGTAAAGTCGGCATTGGGGAAGAGGCGGCTCCAGGTCATGCGCTGGATCTGAGAAGAGTCTTCCATCATCTCTCGGACGAGCTCTTTCTTCTCTTGCTCGGCCTTCTCCGAGAGCTCCTTAGTGAGACTCTTCTCCTGGGTCACCAGGCGTTCCTTTACGTTAGCCAAGGATTTCTCCAAGGCTTCGTATGAGAGCGTCTTTTGGCGGAGAGGTTTAAGCTCGGCCTTGAGGTTGGTGACGGCCGCCTCCAGCTCGCTGTTCCTCTTCTAGGCCGCCTCTAACTGAGCCCGGACAGCGGCGGTAGCCTGCGCCTGATAATAAAGAATATCAATTGTCAGAACTTCATTTTGGGCAATTTGAAACATTGCCTTATCACAGTCAGAGGCGGCCATAGCTTTAGCAGCCTTTACCTCTTTGTCTTCCGATCAAGCGGCTTGCGAAGGCCGTTCACTCGGAGCAGGGCCTAAGTAAAGAGAAAATAGGCGTCAGTTTCCAAGCAAAAAAGATAACAGGCGTCCTGGAATTCAAATACTCAAAAAATGCTAAGTATACCTCAGCAAGGACCCCTGCAATCCCATCTAGGTCAAGGGTGCCGACACCCCTGACCGCCTCCCTTTCAGATGGAGGAACTGCCTTGATCATCGACTTGGCTACCTCGACCAAGTCAGGCTCCTGAGGGTCGGCTGCATCAAGCATAACAAGCAGATTAGACCTAGTCAAGAAGGAAACAAGTCAAAAATTTACAAGGACAATTCCATACTTCTAGGCGGCCCCGCTGGAGCTTTAGAAGGAGTGGCCGGCTGTTTCTCAGCCGCCACCTGTTTCCTGGAAGAACCAGGAGAGCTTGCAACAGTTGTCCTCCGGGCCTTGGAGTCCGGCTGCTGTGAGGAAGAAGCTCTTGGAGTGCCCGACTGAAAAAAAAAAAAAAAAAAAAAAAAAAACAAAAAAAAAAAAGAGAGTTAGTATGTGCATAAGACAACTCCAAAAAGAGGAAGAGGTTCGAAGCCCACCAAGGGTGCCCCCTTGTTGGGGGAGTTGGTAGAAGACTGCTGCATGATAGAGGCCCGCAACATGGCCGCCGCAGTCTTGGATGCTGTGATTTTACTCATGGCGTCAGCTGCAAAAAACAAACAGCAAAATTAGTAAAAGTCCCAAGTAAACAAAGCGTGGAAAAAACAGAGTATTCGACAGGCCGGCTACCTCTAGAGCACTGACTGCTGAGGCCACAGGCGGCCAAAAAGTACTCGTCATAGAGCCACTTGAAGCTCGGGACGCAGTGAAAGGGTACTTGCTCTCGTACCCCTGAAGCAGAGTTCACCCTAGACTCTACTTTGAAGAGTCCTTTGTCTAGGATCTCTTTTTTAGCCTTTGGGGGTACAGGCGGCATGCTTCGGCCGCCTGCAAGGAGAGCCGGAATCCTATTCCACCTGTTAAAGCGTTTGTTCAGCTCTATGTCTGAACTCTCAATGATAAGGAAGGTGTTCCGCCAATCCTTCCACTTGTTCGCCTTACCTCTCGTCATGAGGTAGCCCCTGTGGCTCGTCAATTGATACCAGCTGGTACCGCCCGACTTAGGGGTCCGGCTGAGGTAGTTCATGTGGGCGAAAGCCTCAAAGCTTGGCTCCACCCCGTGTAGTTCGCACCCGGCCACATAGCCGAGTACGTTGACCCAAGAGTTGGGGGCTAACTGCCATAACCCCAAATCATACCCATCCAAAATCCGCTGAACAGCCGGATGTAATGGGAAGCGCAGTCCAGCCTTGATGGCCGCCACATAGCAGCCAAAACAGGCGCCATCGTAGCTGGTGCCAGCCGGCCAGACGACTGTGTCCTCTGGATCCGGCACGAACATTAAAAATCCGGGGCCCATTTTGTGGTTAGCGATAAAGCTCTCCACTTTGTCTTGCATGGCCGTGATCCGGCCCCGGGGTACCGTGCAGTAGTAGGGGGTGTTTTCCTCTCGGTAAGAGGCAGATGGCTCCGCCCAATTATCCCCCTTCTCAACTGTATGAGAAAGCCTCGCCTCTTGTAGGCGGCTGTTTCTTTCTTCTGTTCCTGGAGAAGCGTGGCCAGAAGAACTGGACTCGGACTCGTCCTCTGACGAGTCCGAAGAGGACGACTCCTTCCCTCTCCCAGAGGGGCCCGCCTCCTCTCCCTTAGAGGGAGCAGGAGAAAATGTAGACATGTCCACTATAAAATGGGAAGGGACCACCTTGACCCCTCCCTCAGAACTGTCGGCTTGACAGCCGCTTTGCTTCACTTCTACATCTGGCGCCTGGTCAGATGTTTCACTAATTGGCACCCTTTGGGAGGAGCCGTCTCAGTTTGAGATCCTAGCAGTCTTTTTTGTTCTGGCCATCACGTTCTGCATAGACACAGATACAGTCGGACTTTGTATAAAGGGCAAAGATGGGTCCAGAAAAGGGCAGGCGGCACTCCTAGTCCTAGATTCAGCCGTCCCCGGTGACCGGCTGATCACTAACTTAGGTCGTGTCGTGTGCTTCCATGGTGCCATTTCAAAAAAATAATAATAAAGAAAAAATTAAGAGTAAGAGAACCGACGGTTACCTGAACGAGTGACGATTGATGAAATTCTGAAATCCTTTGCAAACGGCTTGTCAGAACAGGCGGTAGGCAGAAAAAGTCCAAAGTGTCAGAGCAAGTTCAGGGGTCCGAATGTTCTCTCACAAAGTTCTCAAATGTGAAAATGACCGAAGTCAGCACTCCCTTATATAGGCAAAGTGAGAAGGCGAAGGGTCACTTCCAAATTCAAAATTTGGGCGGGAAAATCTCTCGGCCATTTGCAAGGTGACACCTGTAGCAGGCCGTCGCCTGTCACCATGCGACACCTGTCACAGGCGACACGTGACCAGTCACGTGCCACCTGTGAGGGGCAAATGATTAGGGGATTTTTATCCACCAATCACCGTCTGACAAGTGGACCAACCAGGTTCAGCCACGTGTCCTTCACGTAGGCCAATAGGAGCCTGCCACGTGTCAAACGCAGATACGTCCTCTACGGACCAATTGAGGCACGACACGTGTCCTTCCCATGACACATGGGAAAATCAGCCAACAAGGCCCAATCCTGTTTAGAGGCCCAGTCAGCCCTAGGTTTACCCTAAACCTAGAGAGTGGCACGCTTCCCGAGGTTATAAATACCCCCCTTAATCCTCATTAAGAAGAGAACGGGGAAAAACACACGGATTACGCATTAAACACTCTCACCTAGAGAGACCAAACCACTTTAATTTCCGCATTAATTACTCCTTAATCAGGTACTAACTTGATCGTTGGAGGCGGAGCTCCCACCACCAGGAGTCTCCGTTGTTTTGCAGGTACAGGCGTCCGGTTCCAGTCTCGGTATTGTAACTCTCCCGCAGGACATCAGAAAACCCCGAAACAATTAGTGTTGAAGATGTGAAAGCAAGTTACAAAAATGATCATGACTTTGGTGATTTATTTTTAAAATGTTCTAATCATGCTTACAAAGATTATTACATTTTAGATGGCTATTTGTTCAAAGGAAACAGGTTGTGCATTCCAAGATCAAGCCTAAGAGAATCTCTTATCAAAGAGTTTCATGAAGGAGGAATCACTTTGGCATAGAGAAGACTACTCTTCTTATCCAAGAATACTTTCATTGGCCTAGGTTGGTCCGTGATGTGGAGTTCATTGTGAAGAGATGTGTGATATGTCAAAAGGCCAAGAGTCATAGTCTACCACAAGGCTATCTTTTGCCCTTACCTATTCCACAAGCACCATGGGAGGATATTAGTCTTGATTTCGTTGTGGGACTTCCTATCACCCAACGAAAGAAAGATTCTATAATGGTTGTTGTGGATCGATTTTCTAAAATGGCTCATTTTATTGCTTGTCATTCAACTTATGATGCTACTCATGTTGCTAACTTGTTTTTCAATGAGATTGTTCGTTTGCATGAAGTACCTAAATCCATGGTGAGTGATCGTGATCCAAAATTTCTAAGTCATTTTTGGCTTACATTATGGAGGAAGATGGGCACGAAATTGAACTTTAGCACTTCAAGTCATCCTCAAACAGATGGTCAAACCGAAGTGACTAATAGAACTTTGGGATCCTTGCTGCGGTCTTTGGCTACTAAACGTCCCAAGCAATGGGAAGAGATGATTCCTCATGCGGAGTTTGCTTACAATCGTTTGCCTAGCAAGACAACAGGTTTGAGTCCTTTTGAAGTGGTGTATGGATTCAATCCGTGCACTCCTATTGATGTGAATCAAGAGGGAAATTCTTTTGAAGAGCCAATCATATTGGTTTTAAGGCCAAAAGGGTTCGAGCTTGGAGTAAAGAATCAAGAATGGTTAACATGCGCAGCCATTGAAGAAGAAGTCAAGGACCAGTTGGGTTCCGACGACGGCAGCAGCGGCGACGCGCCGATCTGGGTGCCACGCGCCGGCTCCCTAGCTCCGGCCTGAGTCCAGCTATACGGCGGTGGGGCGCGTGTCGATGATGGCGGCGCGTGAGGTGGTGGTTCGGCGGCAGTACGAAAAGAAAGATTTTCCTAACTTAGTTTTTTCTAGAGTTTTTGCTTGCAAGTTTTTACCTTTCACTTGAAAGGGTTTTTCTTGGTTTAAGCAATTAGGTTTCTTCTTAATTTCTGTTATTTTAGTTTAAAATAATTTCTAAGTCAATTAGGAATTGTTTTAAGAAGTTTTAGGTTAATTAGAACTAGTCTTATTACTAGTTTCCTAGTTCCATTAGAATTGGTTTTCCTATTCTATCTAGGATACTTGAGGATCAAGGATAGGGTTTTATCCTAGTTTTATTAGACTTAGAATTCAGTAACTTAGCCTATAAATAGTTTATTTTCGTGGGTCTTAAAAGGGACACACAACCAGAAAATTCAATACAAGTTAATTGTTTGTTTTGCTTAATTGCTTACAAATTCTTTTGCTAATTTTCAATTCAAGGAGTTGTTTTGATAATTAGAACGTTCAATTCTTAGTTCTAGGAGTAGTCTAAGTTTTGTTCATCAAAGTACTTAGTTCCAGGAGTGGTCTAGGTAATTTGAGAGGCGTTGAATTCGTTCCAGAAGTGGTCGTTTTCAAAGTCATATCCGATCCGTTATTCTTAAGTTGTTCGATTTTCTTAGGGAATTCGAAGGGCTTGTGTTAATTGTGTGATTTTAGATTCTTTATTAGGTTAAGGGGTTTAAAACCACATCAAATTGGTATCAAATTGGTATCAGATTTGGGGAGATTTTGATCGTTCCACAACTCGTTCTTACAAGGCGCACTTGTTCTCGGATAACCAGTTTTTCTGTCAACTTCAGAAGGCTCGTTCTCCTTCGTTACAAGGACTTTTCAGGTGATTCTTTTTTTGATTTTGGGTGAAATTTTGTCTACTTTCCGCCTGTAAAATTTCGGAATTTTTGGTTGTCGTTTTCTATTAAACTGGACTGTTTTTCCGCAACGGTGTCAGTTTGGTCCGATTAATTGCTCCTTGTTTTTGTGTGTGCGTTTTTATTCGAAGTTGTGCTGTGATCTTTTGAGGGAATTACCTGTGAGGGTAGGGTCCTATTAGGCCTGTTTTTATCTTATACTTATGGAGGAAGAGATCCGAAAATCTATGGATGAATTCGCAAAGTTACTTCAAGGTCATAAAAAGAAGAAAAAACATGAAGATGATAACGTAGATTTTGGCTTTAGTAACAAAAGTATGCTTATGGTACGACTGAATTTACATGCTGAAGCTAATTCTAATCAAGGTCAACGAGATAGTTTGTTTCATACTCGATGCAAAGTTGGTGATAGAACTTGTAGGGTGATCATTGATAGTGGTTCGTGTACCAATGTAGCGTCTACAGAGATGGTTACTAAACTCCAACTTCCTACAAGAGATCATGAAAAACCATATAAGTTGGGTTGGCTAGATGATTCTATGGGTTTTCATGTAGAACAACAAGCTTTGGTGAATTTCTCCATTGGCAATTATAAGGAAGAATTATGGTGCGATGTGATTCCTATGAGTGCTTGTCACATTCTTTTAGGAAGACCATGGCAATTTGATCGACATGTTATACATGATGGTGTGGCCAACACATATTCGATCAAGATGGGAAACAAGAGGTTCAAACTTATGCCTGTAACTACTATTCCATGCCGCGTTAAAGTTAAAGAGATAGAGGAAGATTGTCAAAAGGACAAGGAAGCGGAACATGTAGGTGCTAAAGAGCTCGACGAAAGGGGGATTGAAATAATTGATGTTCCAATTGTGTGTGACTTTGTTCATGATGAGATTATTCATAAAGATCTACCAATAGTGGTGTCGGAAAAGGTTTTTGATACTATTGAGGAGCCATTCGTGAATCAAGAAAATAATTTAATGGTTTCTTTAGAAGTGGTGGATTCATTGGGCATGAATAAAGAGAAGAAATTATTAGTCATGCATGAGAAAGAATTTATGAAGCCTAAAGTGTTCTTATGGTCAAATTCGAAGACCAAGGACCAAATTGAGAATTGGTTGTTTCTAAAATATTGCCTTGCTCGTGGTGATGTTGTTACATTGCTTAAAATTGTTAGCGTTGAGGTAATAGTTCTTTTGGCTTGTATTCGTCGAATTTGGATGGTTTCATGGAATTGTTCTCCTTACATGGATGATGCGAATTTGAGGACAAATTCTTTTGAAGAAGGGGAGAATGATGTGAATCAAGAGGGAAATTCTTTTGAAGAGCCAATCATATTGGTTTTAAGGCCAAAAGGGTTCGAGCTTGGAGTAAAGAATCAAGAATGGTTAACATGCGCAGCCATTGAAGAAGAAGTCAAGGACCAGTTGGGTTCCGACGACGGCAGCAGCGGCGACGCGCCGATCTGGGTGCCACGCGCCGGCTCCCTAGCTCCGGCCTGAGTCCAGCTACACGGCGGTGGGGCGCGTGTCGATGATGGCGGCGCGTGAGGTGGTGGTTCGGCGGCAGTACGAAAAGAAAGATTTTCCTAACTTAGTTTTTTCTAGAGTTTTTGCTTGCAAGTTTTTACCTTTCACTTGAAAGGGTTTTTCTTGGTTTGAGCAATTAGGTTTCTTCTTAATTTCTGTTATTTTAGTTTAAAATAATTTCTAAGTCAATTAGGAATTGTTTTAAGAAGTTTTAGGTTAATTAGAACTAGTCTTATTACTAGTTTCCTAGTTCCATTAGAATTGGTTTTCCTATTCTATCTAGGATACTTGAGGATCAAGGATAGGGTTTTATCCTAGTTTTATTAGACTTAGAATTCAGTAACTTAGCCTATAAATAGTTTATTTTCGTGGGTCTTAAAAGGGACACACATCCAGAAAATTCAATACAAGTTAATTGTTTGTTTTGCTTAATTGCTTACAAATTCTTTTGCTAATTTTCAATTCAAGGAGTTGTTTTGATAATTAGAACGTTCAATTCTTAGTTCTAGGAGTAGTCTAAGTTTTGTTCATCAAAGTACTTAGTTCCAGGAGTGGTCTAGGTAATTTGAGAGGCGTTGAATTCGTTCCAGGAGTGGTCGTTTTCAAAGTCATATCCGATCCGTTATTCTTAAGTTGTTCGATTTTCTTAGGGAATTCGAAGGGCTTGTGTTAATTGTGTGATTTTAGATTCTTTATTAGGTTAAGGGGTTTAAATCCACATCACCTATTGATCTCACTCCCATTCCCTCACCAAACAAGTTCAGCAATGATGCCGAGATGCGCGCAAAAGAAATCAAGTCTATGCATGAGCAAGTTCGTTCCAAAATTGAACAAGCTAATGCAAAGACAAAGACATACTATGACAAGAAAAGAAAGGAGGTCCGTTTTCAGCCCGGTGACTTAGTTTGGATTCATCTTCGAAAGGAAAGATTTCCTTCCAAAAGGCGGTCCAAGGTTAGTCCTCGTAGTGATGGTCCATTTGCTATTGTTGAAAAGGTGAATGATAATGCTTACAAAGTTGAGTTGCCCGGAGATTATGGTTTTTCTAGCACCTTTAATGTGGCTGATTTATCACCTTACTATGATGAGTTTGAAGAGTTGCCGAGTTTGAGGGCAAACTCTTTTCAAGAAGGGGGAATTGTTGTAGCCAAGCCTAACAACTTGGTTATGGACAATTGAATCAAATGAAAGTCAAACACATTCAAACAAAGTTATTTGAATTAAATGAAAGTCAAATGCATTCTACAAAGCCAATTGAATCAAATGAAAGTCAAACACGTTCAAACAAAGCTAATTGAATCAAATGAAAGACAAACACATTCAAACAGAGCTAATTGAATCAAATGAAAGTCAAACACATTCATAATGAGTTTTTTGAATTAAATGAATGTCAAATTTAATCTACAAAGCAAATTGAATCAATTGAAAGTTAAACACATTCAAACAAAGCTATTTGAATAAAATGTAAGTCAAACACATTCAAATAGAGCTTTTTGAATCAAATGAAAGTCAAATGCATTTAACAAAGCTAATTGAATCAAATGAAAGTCAAAAACATCTAAAAAAACCTAATTAAATCAAATGAAAGTCAAACACATTCAAACAAAGCTATTTGAATTAAATGAAAGTCAAATGCAATCTACAAAGCTAATTGAATCAAATGAAAGTTAAACGCATTCAAACAAACCTAATAGAATCAAATGAAAGACGAACACATTCAAACAGAGCTAATTGAATCAAATGAAAGTCAAATGCATTCTATAAAGCTAATTGAATCAAATGAAAGTCAAACACATTTAAACAAAGCTAATTGAATCAAATTATAGTAAAACACATTCAAACAAACCTAATAGAATCAAATGAAAGTCAAACACATTCAAACAAAGCTAATTGAATCAAATGAAAGTCAAACACATTCAAACACAGCTATTTGAATCAATTGAAAGTCAAATGCTTTCTACAAAGCTAATTGAATCAAATGAAAGTCAAAAACATTCCAAAAAAGCCAATTGAATCAAATGAAAGTCAAACACATTCAAACAAACCTAATTGAATCAAATGAAAGTTAAACACATTCAAACAAAGCTAATTGAATCAAATGAAAGTCAAACACATTCAAACAAAGCTGATTAGATCAAATGTAAGCCAAACACAATCAAACAGAGCTTTTTGAATCAAATTAAAGTCAAATGCATTCAACAAAGCTAATTGAATCAAATGAAAGTAAAAAACATCTAAAAAAATCTCATTAAATCAAATGAAAGTTAAACACATTCAAACAAACCTAATAGAATCAAATGAAAGACGAACACATTCAAACAGAGCTATTTGAATCAATTGAAAGTCAAATGCTTTCTACAAAGCTAATTGAATCAAATGAAAGTCAAAAACATTCCAAAAAAGCCAATTGAATCAAATGAAAGTCAAACACATTCAAACAAACCTAATTGAATCAAATGAAAGTTAAACACATTCAAACAAAGCTAATTGAATCAAATGAAAGACAAACACATTCAAACAGAGCTAATTGAATCAAATGAAAGTCAAACACATTCAAAATGAGCTTTTTGAATAAAATGAAGGTCAAATTTAATCTACAAAGCTAATTGAATCAATTGAAAGTTAAACACATTCAAACAAAGCTATTTGAATGAAATGTAAGTCAAACACATTCAAACAGAGCTTTTTGAATCAAATGAAAGTCAAATGCATTCAACAAAGCTAGTTGATTCAAATTAAAGTTAAAAACATCCAAAAAACCTAATTAAATCAAATGAAAGTCAATCACATTCAGACAAAGCTATTTGAATCAAATGAAAGTCAAATGCATTCTACAAAGCTAATTAAATCAAATGAAAGTCAAAAACATTCGAACAAAGCCAATTGAATCAAATGAAAGTCAAACACATTCAAACAAACCTAATAGAATCAAATGAAAGTCAAAATCATTCAAACAGAGCTAATTAAATAAAATGAAAGTCAAACACATTCAAATAGAGCTTTTTGAATCAAATGAAAGTCAAATGCATTCAACAAAGCTAATTGAATCAAACGAAAGTTAAAAACATCTAAAAAAATCTAATTAAATCAAATGAAAGTCAAACACATTTCAGACAAAGCTATTTGAATCAACTGAAAGTCAAATGCATTCTACAAAGCTAATTGAATCAAATGAAAGTCAAAAACATCTAAAAAAAATCTAATTAAATCAAATGAAAGTCAAACACAATAAAAAAAAGCTAATTAAATCAAATGAAAGTCAAACACATTCAAACAAAGCTATTTGAATTAAATGAAAGTCAAATGCAATCTAAAAAACTAATTGAATCAAATGAAATTTAAACACATTCAAACAAACCTAATAGAATCAAATGAAAGACGAACACATTCAAACAGAGCTGATTGAATCAAATGAAAGTCAAACCCATTCAAAAAGATCTTTTTGAATCAAATTAAGGTCAAATGCATTCTACAAAGCCAATTGAATCAAATGAAATTAAAACACGTTCAAACAAAGCTAATTGAATCAAATGAAAGACAAACACATTCAAACAGAGCTAATTGAATCAAATGAAAGTCAAACACATTCAAAATGAGCTTTTTGAATCAAATGAATGTAAAATTTAATCTACAAAGCTAATTGAATCAATTGAAAGTTAAACACATTCAAACAAAGCTATTTGAATGAAATGTAAGTCAAACACATTCAAACAGAGCTTTTTGAATCAAATGAAAGTCAAATGCATTTAACAAAGCTAATTGAATCAAATGAAAGTCAAAAACATCTAAAAAAACCTAATTAAATCAAATGAAAGTCAAACACATTCTAACAAAGCTTTGAATTAAATGAAAGTCAAATGCAATCTACAAAGCTAATTGAATCAAATGAAAGTTTAACGCATTCAAACAAACCTAATAGAATCAAATGAAAGACGAACACATTCAAACAGAGCTAATTGAATCAAATGAAAGTCAAACACATTCAAACAAAGCTAATTGAATCAAATGAAAGTCAAACACATTCAAACAATGCTGATTAGATCAAATGTAAGTCAAACACATTCAAACAGAGCTTTTTGAATCAAATTAAAGTCAAATGCATTCAACAAAGCTAATTGAATCAAATAAAAGTCAAAAACATCTAAAAAAATCTAATTAAATCAAATGAAAGTCAAACACAATAAAAAAAAGCTAATTAAATCAAATGAAAGTCAAACACATTCAAACAAAGTTATTTGAATTAAATGAAAGTCAAATACAATCTACAAAGCTAATTGAATCAAATGAAAGTTAAACGCATTCAAACAAACCTAATAGAATCAAATGAAAGACGAACACATTCAAACAGAGCTAATTGAATCAAATGAAAGTCAAATGCATTCTGTAAAGCTAATTGAATCAAATTATAGTAAAACACATTCAAACGAACCTAATAGAATCAAATGAAAGTCAAACACATTCAAACAGAGCTAATTGAATCAAATGAAAGTCAAACACATTCAAACACAACTATTTGAATCAATTGAAAGTCAAATGCTTTCTACAAAGCTAATTGAATCAAATGAAAGTAAAAAACATTCCAAAAAAGCCAATTGAATCAAATGAAAGTCAAACACATTCAAACAAACCTAATTGAATCAAATGAAAGTCAAACACATTCAAACAAAGCTAATTGATTCAAATGAAAGTCAAACACATTCAAACAAAGCTGATTAGATCAAATGTTGTAGCCAAGCCTAACAACTTGGTTTATGGACATTTCTTTGGTTCAAGATGTAGCATCATGTATTGGTGCTATGTATTCTATCCATTGGCAGCAAGATTTTCAATCCCTTGAATTTCTTGTTGTTCTTATTAACTAGTTTATTCTAGTTCTTTTTATGCTTTGAATAAATTGTAAACTTTAGTCATTTTAAGTTTGCAAATTAGTTATATTTTTTATTAGTTCTTTTTAGCTGATTTTAGTTCGAAAAATATTGTCACATTCACACAAAAGTACAAGTGCAAAGATACATCAAAATGGCAGCCATTTAAGCTTGGAATCCGAAATTCTTTTACAAGGAATTTCAAAGCTTTGACTAGGGAGTTACAATCAGTTTTCAAAGAGGAATTACAAGCCATTACAAGCCTTAACTTCAGCCTTCAAGTGGCCGTTGATATCAGTCAACATTGGAGCATCTTAAGCCTTAATTTCAGCCTTCAATTGGCTGTTTATTTCAGTCAGCTTTTGGAGCAACTAAAAGGCGTCCAAGTACACCCTTGTCCACATACATTCAAGCTAATTTCAAGGCTTGAACCAAGGAGGAGTTACACTTCTTTGCTGTTTGAATTTGGGCGTGAAAATTGGAGGAAATACATCTCCAACTTGCTGCTTGGATGGGCGTGAATTAAGGGGAGTTACACTCTCTTAATTCTGATTTTATTTCAGCCTTAATTTGGAGGTTATAAGCCACCATTTTCTCTTTGATGTATCTAGTTAAATAAGGCTTCTTTTAATAATGTATCTAGACAACAAAAAGCTGATTTGTACTTAGCTTTAGCTTAGGCGTGTAACAAGTGAGCTGAACAGCCACTTAAGTTAGCTTGTACTTAAGGATGCTTGTTTACTATAAATAGCAAGCAAATGTGAATGAAGAAATCAGATTATTAAAAACAAAAAACTTGTCTTACATTCGTTTCTTGGATTAGAAACAAAAACCTGAAATTCTTGGATTTGGAATTTCGTTTCCTTTGCTTAGTTAGCTAGTTTAGGCTACTAGTTGGCTTGTGATCTTAGGAATCCAAAACGTTTCTTAGTGGTGTGACTTTATCTAAGAAGCCTTTGATTCTTTAGCCTTATCTATCCCTTGGTTTATCCCTTGTGTATTTCGAGTGTTCTCCAAATATACAACATTTGGCGCTAGAAGGAGGGGGATCTAGCAAACAAATACCCAAACACATACCCCAAACACAAACCATGTCCGACATCCCACCCCCTAATTGGCAAGAATATGTCAATAAGGTTGCACAAGAGAAAGAAGATATGGAGCAACGAATGCAATATTTGCAAGGTCAGTTAAAAGATCTTTCTACTAAGTTGCGCCATCAAAAAGAGGGTTCACCCAATCATAGTGATGAAGAAGTGAGTGAATCTAATTTCAATCACAATGATAAACCTTTTCATGAAAGAGAAAGGTTACGGCCTAATAATGACATTAAGGCTGACATCCCGGAGTATGATGGCAAACTCGATGCTGATGAGTTTGTAGAATGGCTTAGAACGGTGGAGAGAGTGTTTGATTACAAGCAAACACCGGAAGAAAAAAAGGTGAAGATTGTAGCCTTGAAGTTAAGAAAATATGCCTCAACTTGGTGGGCTAGTGTGTGTGCCAAAAGGGAAAGGCAAGACAAAGAGAAAGTGAGATCGTGGACCAAGATGAAAAAGATGCTGAAACAAAAGTTTCTTCCCACATACTATGTGCAAGAAAACTTTTCCAAGTTCCACAACCTCAAACAAGGTACAAAATCAGTAGAAGAATATGCTAGGGAATTTGAAGGATTTGTCATGAAATGTGGAGTAGAGGAAGATGAACCTCAAACATTGGTGCGCTTTTTGGAAGGACTTGACCCAAAAATAGCCAATGTGGCCGAACTACACCCTTACACCACCCTTGAAGAGCTCATTATATTAGCACATAAGATTGAGCAGCAACAAAAAGCAAGAGGCAAAAGTGAATCATCACGTTTTGCATCTCAAACCTCATTTCCCCAAAAAAAGCAAACATCCAATTTCCCACCTTTCAAACCCACATCCAATCAGCCTACTTCTAAACCACCTTCACAAAACACCCAAAATTCCAACCCAAAACCAGCCCCAAGAAGATGTTTTAGGTGTCAAGGCCTTGGACATTTGGCTAGTGATTGTCCAAATAAAAGGATTGTCACTTTGATTGAGCATGAAGAGGAGGACGAATTAGAAATTGAAGTGGACAGCAACCTTGAGGAGAATGATGATTATGCGTGTCTTGGACCCGATGAAGGAGAATGCTTGGTGGTTCGACGTACACTAAGCAATATGATTGGCAAAGTAGGGAGTTTGCAACGTGAGGCAATCTTTCACACTCGTTGCACCATTGGAGGTAAGGTATGTACCTTGATTATTAATGGAGGTAGTTGTACCAATGTAGCTTCACAAGTAATGATAGACAAGCTGAAAATAAAAACCGTCCCTCACCCTAAACCTTATGTGATTCAATGGCTAAATCATGGTAAAGGGATTCAAGTAACACAACAAGCCTTGTTATCATTTAGCATTGGTAAAACTTATGAGGAAGAATTATGGTGTGATGTTATACCTATGGATGCATGTCATATTTTACTTGGTAGACCTTGGCTATTTGATAGGCGTGTGATGCATGATGGGTATAAAAACACATATTCCTTCACTAAGGATGGAAAGAAAATACTCCTTACCCCTCTAAACCAAAAAAACGGCCACCCCATATCCACACCCCCCACTTCCCTTACCACTCTCATAAAGTCAGAATTGCATGAGTATAAAGCTCACAAACAATTCATTTTAAGCCAACTTGATACCCCTTCCCAACCGACACAAAAAGAACCACACCCACTCCTCACCCCTCTTCTCAAAACCTTTTCCCATGTTTTCCCCGAAGACATTCCCCATGGCCTACCCCCAAAACGTGACATACAACACAAAATTGATCTTGTTCCCGGATCAATGCTCCCAAACAAACCAGCCTATAGAACCACTCCAAAAGAAACCGAAGAGATTAGGAGGCAAGTGGAAGAATTACTATCCAAGGGTCTTATTCGTAAGTCTCTTAGTCCATGTGCTTGTCCTACTTTGATTGTGCCTAAGAAGAATGGAGAATGGAGAATGTGTGTTGATAGTAGGTCAATCAATAAAATCACTATCAAGTACCGGTTTCCTATTCCAAGGTTGAATGATTTACTTGATGATTTGCATGGTTCTAAAGTGTTCTCTAAAATTGATTTGAGAAGTGGCTATCATCAAATTCGAATTTTCGAAGGAGATGAATGGAAGACCGCTTTCAAGACAAAGGAGGGCCTCTATGAGTGGCTTGTGATGCCATTTGGTTTGTCTAATGCACCATCTACATTTATGCGCCTTATGAATCAGGTTATGCAACCTTTCATGGGTAAATTTGTTGTAGTTTATTTTGATGATATTTTGGTGTATAGTAGGGAGGAAGAAGAGCATTCTATGCACTTGCAACAGGTTTTTGAAGCCCTTGAACGTGAGAAATTGTATGGTAACTTAGAGAAGTGTCATTTCTGCACTTCCCAAGTTATTTTTCTTGGCTTTAAAGTCTCATCACAAGGCATTGAAGTTGATGAAAAGAAAGTTGCTGCAATTCGTGAGTGGCCCACGCCACAAACCATGCAACAAGTTCGAAGCTTTCATGGACTTGCTTCTTTCTATAGAAGATTTGTGCGGAATTTTAGTACCCTCATGGCACCTATCACGGAGCTAACTAAAAATCAGAAGTTAGTTTGGAATGATAAGGCTCAAAAGGCCTTTGATGAGGTAAAACATCAACTTACTAGTGCACCTATTCTTGCTTTGCCTAACTTTGATGAAGTTTTTGAAGTTGAATGTGATGCTAGTGGAGTTGGTATTGGAGTTGGGCGTCCCCTTGCCTACTTTAGTGAAAAACTCAATGAAGCACAACGGAAGTATAGCACCTATGATAAGGAGTTCTTTGCTCTTGTTCGTGCTTTGGACCATTGGAGACATTACCTCATTTCCAAGGATTTCATCCTTCATTCAGATCATGAAGCCCTCAAATATCTTCAAAGCCAACAAAAACTCCAACCTCGCCATGCCAAATGGGTGGAGTATTTGCAAGCTTTTCATTTTGTGATCAAGCATAGGAGAGGCGCCATGAACAAAGGAGCTGATGCGCTTTCAAGGAGATACACACTCTTGAATTCTTTCAAAGCAAGGGTGATTAGTGATTAGGGGATTTTTATCCACCAATCACCGTCTGACAAGTGGACCAACCAGGTTCAGCCACGTGTCCTTCACGTAGGCCAATAGGAGCCTGCCACGTGTCAAACGCAGATACGTCCTCTACGGACCAATTGAGGCACGACACGTGTCCTTCCCATGACACATGGGAAAATCAGCCAACAAGGCCCAATCCTGTTTAGAGGCCCAGTCAGCCCTAGGTTTACCCTAAACCTAGAGAGTGGCACGCTTCCCGAGGTTATAAATACCCCCCTTAATCCTCATTAAGAAGAGAACGGGTAAAAACACACGGATTACGCATTAAACACTCTCACCTAGAGAGACCAAACCACTTTAATTTCCGCATTAATTACTCCTTAATCAGGTACTAACTTGACCGTTGGAGGCGGAGCTCCCACCACCAGGAGTCTCCGTTGTTTTGCAGGTACAGGCGTCCGGTTCCAGTCTCGGTATTGTAACTCTCCCGCAGGACATCAGAAAACCCCGAAACATTTTGGCGCCGTCTGTGGGGAGAGTACTTCTGAGATGGAATCCACGTTTGTACCGACTTTTGAAGAGAGGCGTCCCCTAGACGACCCTCAAGTCCAGTCGGACCATGATACTGAAAATGAACTTGAAGTTGAAGCTCACACAGCTCCAGACGGGACCCTAAGGGCCCGACGTACCCGTCAGACCGAAAGGAGAGAACGGGAACATTTTCAAACTGAAAGCGAACCAGCAGGCGCACCGCCTGTTCGGCAGCAGGCGACTGATGGGTCTGCTCCCATCACAAGAAACGAACTCATGACCTTCATGAGGGACTTCAAGGGAGAGATTCAAGAGTTGCTAAATAAGAAGCCTGCACTGGCCAAGGGACAGTCGGCTACGAAACCTTCCACTACCGGCAAGAGGAAGCCGGTTCAAGGGCGAGAGGGAACTCCTCATCCTAAATCCAGGAAGTGGGAGCCGCCTGCCCTTGATCTCACAAAATACCATTTTCCTACTCCAGGAAAGAGGAAACCTGTTCGTCACATTCAGGCGGACGGGTCGAAGAAAACATACACAGACGCTCGTCTGCTGTTAGAGCAGAAGAAGAGTGACCGACTGTCTGAGTCGGCCTCTACTTCAGAATTCCAAGAAAGTCTGCGAAATACCTCGATGAGGCATACCCAGTCGTATCATGAGAGTCAGTCAGGCGGCACCTCCCGTCAGTCCAGCTTTCATAGCGACCAGGCGGTACCACACTTACCGTTTGTACCACAACAATAGTATTTTATGCAGCCACCTCCTTTTGGTGGACAGGCAGCTAAAAATGTCCAACCTTTGGACTGGCAGCTACGGTTGCTTAGACTTGGTGAACAGCCGTCGGCCTTCTCCAAGGAAATTACTGAAGCCGCTCAGCCGGCCAAAGTGAAAAATGTGTTAGTAGGCGCCTATGACGGCACTACTAACCCAGAAGATCATCTGATGGCATTCTCCAACCTAATGTATCTTCAAGGGTTGGATGATCCCACCTGGTGCAAGTGTTTTCCAGCGACTCTCAAAGGAATCGCACAGCAATGGTTCGGCAACCTGCCGACTGGTTGTGTAAACAACTTCAGAACGCTTGCTTACTTGTTCACCTCCAACTTCGCCATGAATATCCCTGCGAAGAAGACGACCCTTGATTTGGGAACAATTCAGCAGGGTGAGAAGGAGGGGCTTCGATCTTATATCAGGCGGTTTAACCTGATGAGGATACAGATTCAAGGGTTACCGGATGAGGTGGCCTATACTGACTTTTTCAGGGGTCTCAAAGACGGGTCGACCTTCAAATTCGATCTGGTTCGAAAGAGGGTGGCGACTCTTCAGGAGGCCTTGATTGAAGCAGAAGCCTACATACAGGCGACTGATCTTTGTAGTACAGTAAAACAGTCGGACGGAAAAAAGTTCGACAAAAGAGAAGGACGATAGATACAGTCGTCAAACAAAGATCATAAGAAGAGAAAAGAGGTCTGGGCGGCTGATTCCTCTAAACAGCCGGCCCAGAAGAAGAAAAAAGAATTCAAACCATACTCTCCGAAGTATGCGTTTAGCAAGGATAGCCAAGCTATCCTAAAAGAAATCAAGGGACGGATCTCCATTGAAAAGCCGGTCCCCATGAAGGGTTCTGCAAGCAATCGGAACCAGGAAAAATTCTGTGATTATCATGAAGATGTTGGTCATCACACCAACGAATGCATCAGTCTCATGCGGTATCTGGACCGCCTGGCTGAGCAAGGTGATCTTGACTCTTTTGTCAAGAAATCCACGGGGAACACTTCCTCGAAAAAGCAGTCGGCCAAAAAGAATCAACAGGCCGACAGCTCTGATACAGATGATGCAGTCGTCTACACTATTGCAGGCGGCTTCGCAGGAGGAGGTCCCACTACTAGGGGCAACAAAGACAATATCAGGCGGCTAGATGTAAATGCCGTTCTCCCAGAACGGCCCTCCAAATATTCATTTCCTGAGATTGTCATTACTGAAGAAGATCTAGGAGGGATCAGCGGGCCGCATGACGATCCTATCGTTATTGGATGTGAAGTGGCCAACCAAAGAGTTGGCCGAATCCTCATAGATACCGGAAGCTCCTCAGATCTCATCAGTAGCAAATGTCTGTCAAAATTGAAATACAAGACTGATTGCATACATCCGGCCTCCCACCCTTTAGTAGGGTTTGGAGGGGGAGTCGTCCACCCTGTAGGACGAGTAGATTTACCCATCCGCCTGGGCGAAAAAGGGGAAGGACGACACATGGTAGTCCGATTCCTGGTGGTAGAAGAACTCTCGACCTACAACATGATTCTGGGACGACCAACCCTAAATAATTCCAAGGCTGTAATAATCCCATCTCTTATGTTGCTCAAGTTTGAAAGGGATAATGGAACAGTCGGATCTCTGAGGGGAGATCAGAGGATGGCCCGAGAGTGCTATCTCTCGGACGTCAAGCCCACTGTTATGGCCGCTGGGTCCAGTGGAGGAAAGATAGACCTTGACAATGTCAAGGAGAGTGCGCCTGTTCCAGAAGCAGGCGACAAGAAAAGAAAGGCATCCCAAATGGGGGCCGCAAGAAAAGATAAAAAATAGCAATCATTGGCAGAGGAGCGGTCGGAGGAATTCCGCCCTCAGCCGGCTGGTGAGCATACGGACCTGATCTTAGATGTCTCGCGTCCTGACAGAACAGTTAAAGTCGGGACGACTGCTCTAGGGGTCCTAGGTGACGACTTCCACAATTTGTTGAAAGAATACAAGGACATCTTTGCATTCGAAGTCCATGAAATGCCAGGCATTAGTTCTGAGCTGGCGGTACATAAACTGGCTGTGGATCCAAAAAAGAAGCCGGTAAGGCAGAAGAAGCGGAACCATGGCGAAGAAAGAAGTCAGGCGGCAGCCGCCGAGGTTAAAAAATTACTTGATGCAGGATTCATTCGGCAATGTTTCTTCCCAGACTGGGTTGCAAATGTTGTGCTTGTTAAAAAGCCGAATGGTACCTTGCGAATGTGTGTAGACTACACAGACTTAAACAAGGCGTGCCCAAAAGACAGTTACCCTCTGCCTAAAATTGACAACCTGGTCGACTCAACAGCCGGCCATGCTTTGATGAGTTTCATGGACGCCTACTCTGGTTTCCATCAAATCCCTTTATGGAAGAAAGATCAGGAGAAGACGGCCTTCGTCACTGATCAAGGGTTATACTGTTACACTGTCATGCTGTTTGGTCTTAAGAATGCCCCGGCCACTTTCCAAAGAATGATAAACACTGTGTTCTTTGATCAGATTGGGAGAAATGTCGAGGCATATATTGATGATATGATTGTCAAGTCTAAACTTCAGAAAGATCATCTGTCGGACCTCCGAGAAACTTTCGCCACACTCAGGCGGCACCATGTCATGCTCAATCCCAAGAAATGTGTCTTTGGAGTTGAGTCTGGGAAATTTCTCGAATTTCTCATTAATCAGAGAGGAATAGAGGCGAACCCTGAGAAGGTGCAGGCGGTCATCGACATGCAGTCGCCTCGTACCATCCGAGAGGTTCAGAAGTTAACAGGTTGTCTGGCGGCCTTGGGAAGATTTCTAAGTCGATCAAGCGACAAATGCCTGTACTTTTTCCAGGCAATTAAGAAAAAGGCAAGGTTTGAATGGGGGCCGGATGCTGAGGCGGTCTTCCAAAAATTAAAAGTTCATTTGCATTCCTTGCCGAGGCTGGTCAGCCCTTTGCCCAAAGAAGTACTCTATATGTACCTGGCCGTCTCTGATCATGCGTTAAGCGCTGTTCTTCTTGCTGAAAGAGACGGCTGTCAGCTCCCGGTCTACTTTGTCAGCCATGTGTTGAAAAATGCCGAGTTGAGGTATCCCTTAGTGGAGAAATTTGGTCTGGCACTTTTCATGGCTGTTAAGAAGTTAAAGCCCTACTTTTTGGCGCATGTAGTCGTCGTGTATACAGACCAACCTATCAAGCGGCCACTGACTGTCATGGAGTCGTCAGGCCGAATGATCAAATGGGCCATTGAAATACAGAGCCTCGAAGTCACCTTCGAGCCTAGAAAAGCAGTGAAGGGGTAAGCCTTTGCTGACTTTATTGTTGAGATGACTCGTCCTACTGACTCTCAAGTTCCAGACCAAGTCTGGAAGGTATATGTGGATGGCAGCTCTACTTCAAATGGTTGTGGAGCAGGCGTCATATGTCAATCGCCAGAAGGCGACAGGTACGAGTATGCCCTACGCTTCAGCTTTCAGGCTTCAAACAATGAGGCAGAATATGAAGCTTTATTAGCCGGAATCCGCATGTGCAAGGCGGCAGGGGCAAGGAAAATAGACGTCTGTTCCGATTCACAATTGATAGTGAGTCAGTACAATGGCGAATATGAAGCAACCCATCCGGCCATGATCAAGTATTTACAGGCGGTCCGACAAGCAGTCGGCACCCTTGAGGATTTCCATCTGACCCAAGTGCCGAGATCAGAAAATAACCAGGCGGATGCACTTTCAAAATTAGCATCATCCGCCTCCTGTGATACTCCTCGAACCGTTTTTTGGGAAGTAGTGGAGAAGAGAAGCATTGAGGACCCTATTGGAATCCTAGACAGAAGCTCATCCTGGATGGATCCAATCAGGGCATATCTGACAAATAGTACCCTGCCGGATGATCATCAACAGGCGGCAGTGCTGAAAAAACGAGCCTCCAATTTTGAAATAATAAAGGGAGAACTTCACAAAAGGGGGTACCTCTAACCCTTCTTAAAATGTGTTACTCCAGAAAAGGGGCGAGAGATACTAGACGATCTTCACTCTGGTTACTGTGCTTCCCATATAGGTGGTAGGACGCTTGCTCAACGGGCAAGGCGGCAGGGCTACTTTTGGCCTACTTTAGAGGCAGATGCGATGGAGATGGTGAAAAAATGTGACAAGTGTCAAAGGTTTGGCAAACTAATTCACCGTCCGGCTACTGACCTCACCACCATTCATAGCCCCCTACCGTTTGCTAAGTGGGGCATGGATATTCTGGGTCCATATACGCCTGCTACAAGCGGAAGAAGGTACATACTTGTTGCCGTCGACTACTTCACTAAATGGGTAGAGGCGGAGGCTGTTAAGGGAATCAAGACGAAGGATGTAATTTCATTCATTTGGAGAAATGTCATCACTCGGTTCGGGGTTCCCATGTCTATGGTTTTTGATAATGGTCCCCAATTTGAGACGACTGTTCTCAAAAGCTGGTTGGGTGACCAAGGAGTTGCACACTGCTTTGCATCTGTCGGCCGTCCACAAGCAAACGGCCAAGTAGAAGCCTTTAATAAAATCATCTCAGACGGTCTGAAGAAAAAGATTGAACAAGCAGGCGGCCTATGGGCGGATGAACTACCACATGTTCTCTGGGCCATTAGGACGACTGAAAAAGGGGCGACTGGAGAAACTCCATTCCTCCTAACTTATGGTGCGGAAGCTGTTCTTCCAATAGAACACTACGAGCCGACTCTTCGAGTAATGCTATATGACGAAGAGGCAAACTGGGAAGCCATGCGCCTGGCATTAGACTCACTCCCTGAAAAAAGGGGCAATGCTGTCTTGCGCCATGAGATCTACCGCCTGAGAATGACTCGATCATACAACAGAAAAGTGCACAGGCGTCCACTCAAAGTGGGGGACTTTGTACTTAGAAAAATGGAAGCTGTTGGTAGGGCTAACGAGTCTGGCAAGCTAACTCCCAACTGGGAAGGTCCCTACCGAATCTATGAAGAGGTTAGAGACGGTACCTACCGTCTGGAAACACCAGACGGCCAACCGTTGCCTCGAACTTGGAACGTAGATAATCTTAAGAAATATTTCTTTTGAAAAATGTAAAGTCAAGGACTACTTGAATAAAGCTTGCATACTTAATATTCAATTTTGTATTGAGGGGCATGCCAACTGACAAACAGTCGGCTACTCTCCATGTTTAAATCTTCATTCTTATTTTAAGAGGGGCATGCCAACTAACAAACAGTCGGCTACTCTCTATGTTTAATTTAAGAGGGGCACGCCGCTTGTTTCACTCAACCGGCTACCCTCACATAATACAGTTCACCAAGAACTATCAAAAACACATGATCAGACCAGGCATCAAGCCAACTGATCAAATTATAAAAATTCAATTCGACCTGTCCCAACATTATAGCAGGCGTCCGACGGCATCCATCCGGATGAAATTCGTCGCAGAGAGCAGCTCCCTTTTGGGTGGAACATTGTTCTATAAAACCATTACACGGCACCTATACGACTGTCTAAACATGACAACCACGTAGCCGTTTCCCGGACCAGGATATCTCACTTAAACTGACTAATTATGTCAAGCAAGTGTTCGCAATAACCATCCGGGTCAACCGACCGACTGAACTACTTGGGATAAGAACAGTTGGTATTTTATGAGTTAATAGCCAATAAACATTGGCGAATAAAGGGGAACAACTGGTACCCACCGCTTGATACCTCTACTACTCATCACTCGGTGACTAGGTAAGAGCCATATTTACTTAGTCACCCCTTAAAAATTTTAGTATGAAAGTAAAAAATTCATACAACACCTATTCACACTGATTATGATAGGAAACAGTCGTCCTAGACTGCCTATAGCTTAAAAAACACAGGGAAACCTTTTCCTACTTAGTTAATTTTACAAATGACAGGACCGCCTGCCTAAAGGTGATCCAGTCTTTTAAACGAATCGAATACCGATTGAATAAATGGCCGACTGATCGCCTAGCTTGGAAACAGACAATCAGTCGTCCAGGGGCATAGGCGGCGTGACTAACCATCCGTACCTGTCTACAATCGGCCATGCAAAACAGTCGGTATAGTGTACAATTCATTACCAAATATTCAATACTTAGACAAATTTGAAGCAAAACAAAAATTCATTAAAAAGAAGTCAAAATATTCAGAACCCCGGCTCCCTGGCCGGGTAAATACAAGCAAACGGCACGCAGGCCGTGAAAGAAGACATAAAAGCTTAAGAAGGGGGCAAATCTTCAACATTAGCAGCTTCCGCCTGGTCAGCACTCTTCTTGCTGGACTCGGCTTCAGCTGCATCCTTCTTCGATGCCTTGCCCCCAAGCGGCACAAGCGCCACTATCGGCTGCTCCCCCTCCAAGGCCTCCTCAAATGCCTCGTCCTCAGCAGCCGCCAAGATCTCTTGATTATATGTATCAGAACACTGGCGGTACGTTTTTTCCCATGAGGTAAAGTCGGCATTGGGGAAGAGGCGGCTCCAGGTCATGCGCTGGATCTGAGAAGAGTCTTCCATCATCTCTCGGACGAGCTCTTTCTTCTCTTGCTCGGCCTTCTCCGAGAGCTCCTTAGTGAGACTCTTCTCCTGGGTCACCAGGCGTTCCTTTACGTTAGCCAAGGATTTCTCCAAGGCTTCGTATGAGAGCGTCTTTTGGCGGAGAGGTTTAAGCTCGGCCTTGAGGTTGGTGACGGCCGCCTCCAGCTCGCTGTTCCTCTTCTAGGCCGCCTCTAACTGAGCCCGGACAGCGGCGGTAGCCTGCGCCTGATAATAAAGAATATCAATTGTCAGAACTTCATTTTGGGCAATTTGAAACATTGCCTTATCACAGTCAGAGGCGGCCATAGCTTTAGCAGCCTTTACCTCTTTGTCTTCCGATCAAGCGGCTTGCGAAGGCCGTTCACTCGGAGCAGGGCCTAAGTAAAGAGAAAATAGGCGTCAGTTTCCAAGCAAAAAAGATAACAGGCGTCCTGGAATTCAAATACTCAAAAAATGCTAAGTATACCTCAGCAAGGACCCCTGCAATCCCATCTAGGTCAAGGGTGCCGACACCCCTGACCGCCTCCCTTTCAGATGGAGGAACTGCCTTGATCATCGACTTGGCTACCTCGACCAAGTCAGGCTCCTGAGGGTCGGCTGCATCAAGCATAACAAGCAGATTAGACCTAGTCAAGAAGGAAACAAGTCAAAAATTTACAAGGACAATTCCATACTTCTAGGCGGCCCCGCTGGAGCTTTAGAAGGAGTGGCCGGCTGTTTCTCAGCCGCCACCTGTTTCCTGGAAGAACCAGGAGAGCTTGCAACAGTTGTCCTCCGGGCCTTGGAGTCCGGCTGCTGTGAGGAAGAAGCTCTTGGAGTGCCCGACTGAAAAAAAAAAAAAAAAAAAAAAAAAAAAACAAAAAAAAAAAAGAGAGTTAGTATGTGCATAAGACAACTCCAAAAAGAGGAAGAGGTTCGAAGCCCACCAAGGGTGCCCCCTTGTTGGGGGAGTTGGTAGAAGACTGCTGCATGATAGAGGCCCGCAACATGGCCGCCGCAGTCTTGGATGCTGTGATTTTACTCATGGCGTCAGCTGCAAAAAACAAACAGCAAAATTAGTAAAAGTCCCAAGTAAACAAAGCGTGGAAAAAACAGAGTATTCGACAGGCCGGCTACCTCTAGAGCACTGACTGCTGAGGCCACAGGCGGCCAAAAAGTACTCGTCATAGAGCCACTTGAAGCTCGGGACGCAGTGAAAGGGTACTTGCTCTCGTACCCCTGAAGCAGAGTTCACCCTAGACTCTACTTTGAAGAGTCCTTTGTCTAGGATCTCTTTTTTAGCCTTTGGGGGTACAGGCGGCATGCTTCGGCCGCCTGCAAGGAGAGCCGGAATCCTATTCCACCTGTTAAAGCGTTTGTTCAGCTCTATGTCTGAACTCTCAATGATAAGGAAGGTGTTCCGCCAATCCTTCCACTTGTTCGCCTTACCTCTCGTCATGAGGTAGCCCCTGTGGCTCGTCAATTGATACCAGCTGGTACCGCCCGACTTAGGGGTCCGGCTGAGGTAGTTCATGTGGGCGAAAGCCTCAAAGCTTGGCTCCACCCCGTGCAGTTCGCACCCGGCCACATAGCCGAGTACGTTGACCCAAGAGTTGGGGGCTAACTGCCATAACCCCAAATCATACCCATCCAAAATCCGCTGAACAGCCGGATGTAATGGGAAGCGCAGTCCAGCCTTGATGGCCGCCACATAGCAGCCAAAACAGGCGCCATCGTAGCTGGTGCCAGCCGGCCAGACGACTGTGTCCTCTGGATCCGGCACGAACATTAAAAATCCGGGGCCCATTTTGTGGTTAGCGATAAAGCTCTCCACTTTGTCTTGCATGGCCGTGATCCGGCCCCGGGGTACCGTGCAGTAGTAGGGGGTGTTTTCCTCTCGGTAAGAGGCAGATGGCTCCGCCCAATTATCCCCCTTCTCAACTGTATGAGAAAGCCTCGCCTCTTGTAGGCGGCTGTTTCTTTCTTCTGTTCCTGGAGAAGCGTGGCCAGAAGAACTGGACTCGGACTCGTCCTCTGACGAGTCCGAAGAGGACGACTCCTTCCCTCTCCCAGAGGGGCCCGCCTCCTCTCCCTTAGAGGGAGCAGGAGAAAATGTAGACATGTCCACTATAAAATGGGAAGGGACCACCTTGACCCCTCCCTCAGAACTGTCGGCTTGACAGCCGCTTTGCTTCACTTCTACATCTGGCGCCTGGTCAGATGTTTCACTAATTGGCACCCTTTGGGAGGAGCCGTCTGAGTTTGAGATCCTAGCAGTCTTTTTTGTTCTGGCCATCACGTTCTGCATAGACACAGATACAGTCGGACTTTGTATAAAGGGCAAAGATGGGTCCAGAAAAGGGCAGGCGGCACTCCTAGTCCTAGATTCAGCCGTCCCCGGTGACCGGCTGATCACTAACTTAGGTCGTGTCGTGTGCTTCCATGGTGCCATTTCAAAAAAATAATAATAAAGAAAAAATTAAGAGTAAGAGAACCGACGGTTACCTGAACGAGTGACGATTGATGAAATTCTGAAATCCTTTGCAAACGGCTTGTCAGAACAGGCGGTAGGCAGAAAAAGTCCAAAGTGTCAGAGCAAGTTCAGGGGTCCGAATGTTCTCTCACAAAGTTCTCAAATGTGAAAATGACCGAAGTCAGCACTCCCTTATATAGGCAAAGTGAGAAGGCGAAGGGTCACTTCCAAATTCAAAATTTGGGCGGGAAAATCTCTCGGCCATTTGCAAGGTGACACCTGTAGCAGGCCGTCGCCTGTCACCATGCGACACCTGTCACAGGCGACACGTGACCAGTCACGTGCCACCTGTGAGGGGCAAATGATTAGGGGATTTTTATCCACCAATCACCGTCTGACAAGTGGACCAACCAGGTTCAGCCACGTGTCCTTCACGTAGGCCAATAGGAGCCTGCCACGTGTCAAACGCAGATACGTCCTCTACGGACCAATTGAGGCACGACACGTGTCCTTCCCATGACACATGGGAAAATCAGCCAACAAGGCCCAATCCTGTTTAGAGGCCCAGTCAGCCCTAGGTTTACCCTAAACCTAGAGAGTGGCACGCTTCCCGAGGTTATAAATACCCCCCTTAATCCTCATTAAGAAGAGAACGGGGAAAAACACACGGATTACGCATTAAACACTCTCACCTAGAGAGACCAAACCACTTTAATTTCCGCATTAATTACTCCTTAATCAGGTACTAACTTGATCGTTGGAGGCGGAGCTCCCACCACCAGGAGTCTCCGTTGTTTTGCAGGTACAGGCGTCCGGTTCCAGTCTCGGTATTGTAACTCTCCCGCAGGACATCAGAAAACCCCGAAACAATTAGTGTTGAAGATGTGAAAGCAAGTTACAAAAATGATCATGACTTTGGTGATTTATTTTTAAAATGTTCTAATCATGCTTACAAAGATTATTACATTTTAGATGGCTATTTGTTCAAAGGAAACAGGTTGTGCATTCCAAGATCAAGCCTAAGAGAATCTCTTATCAAAGAGTTTCATGAAGGAGGAATCACTTTGGCATAGAGAAGACTACTCTTCTTATCCAAGAATACTTTCATTGGCCTAGGTTGGTCCGTGATGTGGAGTTCATTGTGAAGAGATGTGTGATATGTCAAAAGGCCAAGAGTCATAGTCTACCACAAGGCTATCTTTTGCCCTTACCTATTCCACAAGCACCATGGGAGGATATTAGTCTTGATTTCGTTGTGGGACTTCCTATCACCCAACGAAAGAAAGATTCTATAATGGTTGTTGTGGATCGATTTTCTAAAATGGCTCATTTTATTGCTTGTCATTCAACTTATGATGCTACTCATGTTGCTAACTTGTTTTTCAATGAGATTGTTCGTTTGCATGAAGTACCTAAATCCATGGTGAGTGATCGTGATCCAAAATTTCTAAGTCATTTTTGGCTTACATTATGGAGGAAGATGGGCACGAAATTGAACTTTAGCACTTCAAGTCATCCTCAAACAGATGGTCAAACCGAAGTGACTAATAGAACTTTGGGATCCTTGCTGCGGTCTTTGGCTACTAAACGTCCCAAGCAATGGGAAGAGATGATTCCTCATGCGGAGTTTGCTTACAATCGTGTGCCTAGCAAGACAACAGGTTTGAGTCCTTTTGAAGTGGTGTATGGATTCAATCCGTGCACTCCTATTGATGTGAATCAAGAGGGAAATTCTTTTGAAGAGCCAATCATATTGGTTTTAAGGCCAAAAGGGTTCGAGCTTGGAGTAAAGAATCAAGAATGGTTAACATGCGCAGCCATTGAAGAAGAAGTCAAGGACCAGTTGGGTTCCGACGACGGCAGCAGCGGCGACGCGCCGATCTGGGTGCCACGCGCCGGCTCCCTAGCTCCGGCCTGAGTCCAGCTATACGGCGGTGGGGCGCGTGTCGATGATGGCGGCGCGTGAGGTGGTGGTTCGGCGGCAGTACGAAAAGAAAGATTTTCCTAACTTAGTTTTTTCTAGAGTTTTTGCTTGCAAGTTTTTACCTTTCACTTGAAAGGGTTTTTCTTGGTTTAAGCAATTAGGTTTCTTCTTAATTTCTGTTATTTTAGTTTAAAATAATTTCTAAGTCAATTAGGAATTGTTTTAAGAAGTTTTAGGTTAATTAGAACTAGTCTTATTACTAGTTTCCTAGTTCCATTAGAATTGGTTTTCCTATTCTATCTAGGATACTTGAGGATCAAGGATAGGGTTTTATCCTAGTTTTATTAGACTTAGAATTCAGTAACTTAGCCTATAAATAGTTTATTTTCGTGGGTCTTAAAAGGGACACACAACCAGAAAATTCAATACAAGTTAATTGTTTGTTTTGCTTAATTGCTTACAAATTCTTTTGCTAATTTTCAATTCAAGGAGTTGTTTTGATAATTAGAACGTTCAATTCTTAGTTCTAGGAGTAGTCTAAGTTTTGTTCATCAAAGTACTTAGTTCCAGGAGTGGTCTAGGTAATTTGAGAGGCGTTGAATTCGTTCCAGAAGTGGTCGTTTTCAAAGTCATATCCGATCCGTTATTCTTAAGTTGTTCGATTTTCTTAGGGAATTCGAAGGGCTTGTGTTAATTGTGTGATTTTAGATTCTTTATTAGGTTAAGGGGTTTAAAACCACATCAAATTGGTATCAAATTGGTATCAGATTTGGGGAGATTTTGATCGTTCCACAACTCGTTCTTACAAGGCGCACTTGTTCTCGGATAACCAGTTTTTCTGTCAACTTCAGAAGGCTCGTTCTCCTTCGTTACAAGGACTTTTCAGGTGATTCTTTTTTGATTTTGGGTGAAATTTTGTCTACTTTCCGCCTGTAAAATTTCGGAATTTTTGGTTGTCGTTTTCTATTAAACTGGACTGTTTTTCCGCAACGGTGTCAGTTTGGTCCGATTAATTGCTCCTTGTTTTTGTGTGTGCGTTTTTATTCGAAGTTGTGCTGTGATCTTTTGAGGGAATTACCTGTGAGGGTAGGGTCCTATTAGGCCTGTTTTTATCTTATACTTATGGAGGAAGAGATCCGAAAATCTATGGATGAATTCGCAAAGTTACTTCAAGGTCATAAAAAGAAGAAAAAACATGAAGATGATAACGTAGATTTTGGCTTTAGTAACAAAAGTATGCTTATGGTACGACTGAATTTACATGCTGAAGCTAATTCTAATCAAGGTCAACGAGATAGTTTGTTTCATACTCGATGCAAAGTTGGTGATAGAACTTGTAGGGTGATCATTGATAGTGGTTCGTGTACCAATGTAGCGTCTACAGAGATGGTTACTAAACTCCAACTTCCTACAAGAGATCATGAAAAACCATATAAGTTGGGTTGGCTAGATGATTCTATGGGTTTTCATGTAGAACAACAAGCTTTGGTGAATTTCTCCATTGGCAATTATAAGGAAGAATTATGGTGCGATGTGATTCCTATGAGTGCTTGTCACATTCTTTTAGGAAGACCATGGCAATTTGATCGACATGTTATACATGATGGTGTGGCCAACACATATTCGATCAAGATGGGAAACAAGAGGTTCAAACTTATGCCTGTAACTACTATTCCATGCCGCGTTAAAGTTAAAGAGATAGAGGAAGATTGTCAAAAGGACAAGGAAGCGGAACATGTAGGTGCTAAAGAGCTCGACGAAAGGGGGATTGAAATAATTGATGTTCCAATTGTGTGTGACTTTGTTCATGATGAGATTATTCATAAAGATCTACCAATAGTGGTGTCGGAAAAGGTTTTTGATACTATTGAGGAGCCATTCGTGAATCAAGAAAATAATTTAATGGTTTCTTTAGAAGTGGTGGATTCATTGGGCATGAATAAAGAGAAGAAATTATTAGTCATGCATGAGAAAGAATTTATGAAGCCTAAAGTGTTCTTATGGTCAAATTCGAAGACCAAGGACCAAATTGAGAATTGGTTGTTTCTAAAATATTGCCTTGCTCGTGGTGATGTTGTTACATTGCTTAAAATTGTTAGCGTTGAGGTAATAGTTCTTTTGGCTTGTATTCGTCGAATTTGGATGGTTTCATGGAATTGTTCTCCTTACATGGATGATGCGAATTTGAGGACAAATTCTTTTGAAGAAGGGGAGAATGATGTGAATCAAGAGGGAAATTCTTTTGAAGAGCCAATCATATTGGTTTTAAGGCCAAAAGGGTTCGAGCTTGGAGTAAAGAATCAAGAATGGTTAACATGCGCAGCCATTGAAGAAGAAGTCAAGGACCAGTTGGGTTCCGACGACGGCAGCAGCGGCGACGCGCCGATCTGGGTGCCACGCGCCGGCTCCCTAGCTCCGGCCTGAGTCCAGCTACACGGCGGTGGGGCGCGTGTCGATGATGGCGGCGCGTGAGGTGGTGGTTCGGCGGCAGTACGAAAAGAAAGATTTTCCTAACTTAGTTTTTTCTAGAGTTTTTGCTTGCAAGTTTTTACCTTTCACTTGAAAGGGTTTTTCTTGGTTTGAGCAATTAGGTTTCTTCTTAATTTCTGTTATTTTAGTTTAAAATAATTTCTAAGTCAATTAGGAATTGTTTTAAGAAGTTTTAGGTTAATTAGAACTAGTCTTATTACTAGTTTCCTAGTTCCATTAGAATTGGTTTTCCTATTCTATCTAGGATACTTGAGGATCAAGGATAGGGTTTTTATCCTAGTTTTATTAGACTTAGAATTCAGTAACTTAGCCTATAAATAGTTTATTTTCGTGGGTCTTAAAAGGGACACACATCCAGAAAATTCAATACAAGTTAATTGTTTGTTTTGCTTAATTGCTTACAAATTCTTTTGCTAATTTTCAATTCAAGGAGTTGTTTTGATAATTAGAACGTTCAATTCTTAGTTCTAGGAGTAGTCTAAGTTTTGTTCATCAAAGTACTTAGTTCCAGGAGTGGTCTAGGTAATTTGAGAGGCGTTGAATTCGTTCCAGGAGTGGTCGTTTTCAAAGTCATATCCGATCCGTTATTCTTAAGTTGTTCGATTTTCTTAGGGAATTCGAAGGGCTTGTGTTAATTGTGTGATTTTAGATTCTTTATTAGGTTAAGGGGTTTAAATCCACATCACCTATTGATCTCACTCCCATTCCCTCACCAAACAAGTTCAGCAATGATGCCGAGATGCGCGCAAAAGAAATCAAGTCTATGCATGAGCAAGTTCGTTCCAAAATTGAACAAGCTAATGCAAAGACAAAGACATACTATGACAAGAAAAGAAAGGAGGTCCGTTTTCAGCCCGGTGACTTAGTTTGGATTCATCTTCGAAAGGAAAGATTTCCTTCCAAAAGGCGGTCCAAGGTTAGTCCTCGTAGTGATGGTCCATTTGCTATTGTTGAAAAGGTGAATGATAATGCTTACAAAGTTGAGTTGCCCGGAGATTATGGTTTTTCTAGCACCTTTAATGTGGCTGATTTATCACCTTACTATGATGAGTTTGAAGAGTTGCCGAGTTTGAGGGCAAACTCTTTTCAAGAAGGGGGAATTGTTGTAGCCAAGCCTAACAACTTGGTTATGGACATTTCTTTGGTTCAAGATGTAGCATCATGTATTGGTGCTATGCATTCTATCCATGGGCAGCAAGATATTCAATCCCTTGAATTTCTTGTTGTTCTTATTAACTAGTTTATTCTAGTTCTTTTTATGCTTTGAATAAATTGTAAACTTTAGTCATTTTAAGTTTGCAAATTAGTTATATTTTTTCTTAGTTCTTTTTAGCTGATTTTAGTTCGAAAAATATTGTCACATTCACACAAAAGTACAAGTGCAAAGATACATCAAAATGGCAGCCATTTAAGCTTGGAATCCGAAATTCTTTTACAAGGAATTTCAAAGCTTTGACTTGGGAGTTACAACCAGTTTTCAAAGAGGAATTACAAGCCATTACAAGCCTTAACTTCAGCCTTCAAGTGGCCGTTGATATCAGTCAACATTGGAGCATCTTAAGCCTTAATTTCAGCCTTCAATTGGCTGTTTATTTCAGTCAGCTTTTGGAGCAACTAAAAGGCGTCCAAGTACACCCTTGTCCACATACATTCAAGCTAATTTCAAGGCTTGAACCAAGGAGGAGTTACACTTCTTTGTTGTTTGAATTTGGGCGTGAAAATTGGAGGAAATACATCTCCAACTTGCTGCTTGGATGGGCGTGAATTAAGGGGAGTTACACTCTCTTAATTCTGATTTTATTTCAGCCTTAATTTGGAGGTTATAAGCCACCATTTTCTCTTTGATGTATCTAGTTAAATAAGGCTTCTTTTAATAATGTATCTAGACAACAAAAAGCTGATTTGTACTTAGCTTTAGCTTAGGCGTGTAACAAGTGAGCTGAACAGCCACTTAAGTTAGCTTGTACTTAAGGATGCTTGTTTACTATAAATAGCAAGCAAATGTGAATGAAAAAATCAGATTATTAAAAACAAAAAACTTGTCTTACATTCGTTTCTTGGATTAGAAACAAAAACCTGAAATTCTTGGATTTGGAATTTCGTTTCCTTTGCTTAGTTAGCTAGTTTAGGCTACTAGTTGGCTTGTGATCTTAGGAATCCAAAACGTTTCTTAGTGGTGTGACTTTATCTAAGAAGCCTTTGGTTCTTTAGCCTTATCTATCCCTAGGTTTATCCCTTGTGTATTTCGAGTGTTACTCCAAATATACAACATCAAATGTAAGCCAAACACATTCAAACAGAGCTTTTTGAATCAAATTAAAGTCAAATGCATTCAACAAAGCTAATTGAATCAAATGAAAGTCAAAAACATCTTAAAAAATCTAATTTAATCAAATGAAAGTCAAACACAATCAAAAAAAGCTAATTAAATCAAATGAAAGTCAAACACATTCAAACAAAGCTATTTGAATTAAATGAAAGTCAATTGCAATCTACAAAGCTAATTGAATCAAATGAAATTTAAACACATTCAAACAAACCTAATAGAATCAAATGAAAGACGAACACATTCAAACAGAGCTAATTGAATCAAATGAAAGTCAAAACCATTCAAAAAGATCTTTTTGAATCAAATTAAGGTTAAATGCATTCTACAAACCCAATTGAATCAAATGAAAGTCAAACACATTCAAACAAAGCTAATTGAATCAAATGAAAGACAAAAAAATTCAAACAGAGCTAATTGAATCAAATGAAAGTCAAACACATTCAAAATGAGCTTTTTGAATCAAATGAAGGTCAAATTTAATCTACAAAGCTAATTGAATCAATTGAAAGTTAAACACATTCAAACAAAGCTATTTGAATGAAATGTAAGTCAAACACATTCAAACAGAGCTTTTTGAATCAAATGAAAGTCAAATGCATTCAACAAAGCTAATTGAATCAAATTAAAGTCAAAAACAACCAAAAAACCTAATTAAATCAAATGAAAGTAAATCACATTCAGACAAAGCTATTTGAATCAAATGGAAGTCAAATGCATTCTACAAAGCTAATTAAATCAAATGAAAGTCAAAAACATTCGAACAAAGCCAATTGAATCAAATGAAAGTCAAACACATTCAAACAAACCTAATTGAATCAAATGAAAGTCAAAATCATTCAAACAGAGCTAATTAAATAAAATGAAAGTCAAACACATTAAAAAAAAGAGCTTTTTGAATCAAATGAAGGTCAAACGTAACCTACAAAGCTAATTGAATCTAATGAAAGTCAAACACATTGAAACAAAGCTAATTGGATAAAATTTAAGTCAAACACATTCAAATAGAGCTTTTTGAATCAAATGAAAGTCAAATGCATTCAACAAAGCTAATTGAATCAAACGAAAGTTAAAAACATCTAAAAAAATCTAATTAAATCAAATGAAAGTCAAACACATTCAGACAAAGCTATTTGAATCAACTGAAAGTCAAATGCATTCTACAAAGCTAATTGAATCAAATGAAAGTCAAAAACATCTAAAAAAATCTAATTAAATCAAATGAAAGTCAAACACAATAAAAAAAAGCTAATTAAATCAAATGAAAGTCAAACACATTCAAACAAAGCTATTTGAATTAAATGAAAGTCAAATGCAATCTACAAAGCTAATTGAATCAAATGAAATTTAAACACATTCAAACAAACCTAATAGAATCAAATGAAAGACGAACACATTCAAACAGAGCTAATTGAATCAAATGAAAGTCAAACCCATTCAAAAAGATCTTTTTGATTCAAATTAAGGTCAAATGCATTCTACAAAGCCAATTGAATCAAATGAAAGTCAAACACGTTCAAACAAAGCTAATTGAATCAAATGAAAGACAAACACATTTAAACAGAGCTAATTGAATCAAATGAAAGTCAAACACATTCAAAATGAGCTTTTTGAATCAAATGAAGGTCAAAGTTAATCTACAAAGCTAATTGAATCAATTGAAAGTTAAACACATTCAAACAAAGCTATTTGAATGAAATGTAAGTCAAACACATTCAAACAGAGCTTTTTGAATCAAATGAAAGTCAAATGCATTTAAAAAAGCTAATTGAATCAAATGAAAGTCAAAAACATCTAAAAAAACCTAATTAAATCAAATGAAAGTCAAACACATTCAAACAAAGCTATTTGAATTAAATGAAAGTCAAATGCAATCTACAAAGCTAATTGAATCAAATGAAAGTTAAACGCATTCAAACAAACCTAATAGAATCAAATGAAAGACGAACACATTCAAACAGAGGTAATTGAATCAAATGAAAGTCAAATGCATTCTATAAAGCTAATTGAATCAAATGAAAGTCAAACACATTTAAACAAAGCTAATTAAATCAAATTATAGTAAAACACATTCAAACAAACCTAATAGAATCAAATGAAAGTCAAACACATTCAAACAGAGCTAATTGAATCAAATGAAAGTCAAACACATTCAAACACAGCTATTTGAATCAATTGAAAGTCAAATGCTTTCTACAAAGCTAATTGAATCAAATGAAAGTCAAAACCATTCCAAAGAAGCCAATTGAATCAAATGAAAGTCAAACACATTCAAACAAACCTAATTGAATCAAATGAAAGTCAAACACATTCAAACAAAGCTAATTGAATCAAATAAAAGTCAAACACATTCAAACAAAGCTGATTAGATCAAATGTAAGCCAAACACATTCAAACAGAGCTTTTTGAATCAAATTAAAGTCAAATGCATTCAACAAAGCTAATTGAATCAAGTGAAAATCAAAAAACATCTAAAAAAAATCTAATTAAACCAAATGAAAGTCAAACACAATAAAAAAAAGCTAATTAAATCAAATGAAAGTCAAACACATTCAAACAAAGCTATTTGAATTAAATGAAAGTCAAATGCAATCTACAAAATTAATTGAATCAAATGAAATTTAAACACATTCAAACAAACCTAATAGGATCAAATGAAAGACGAACACATTCAAACAGAGCTAATTGAATCAAATGAAAGTCAAACCCATTCAAAAAGATCTTTTTGAATCAAATTAAGGTCAAATGCATTCTACAAACCCAATTGAATCAAATGAAAGTCAAACACATTCAAACAAAGCTAATTGAATCAAATGAAAGACAAACAAATTCAAACAGAGCTAATTGAATCAAATGAAAGTCAAACACATTCAAAATGAGCTTTTTGAATCAATTGAAGGTCAAATTTAATCTACAAAGCTAATTGAATCAATTGAAAGTTAAACACATTCAAACAAAGCTATTTGAATGAAATGTAAGTCAAACACATTCAAACAGAGCTTTTTGAATCAAATGAAAGTCAAATGCATTCAACAAAGCTAATTGAATCAAATTAAAGTCAAAAACATCCAAAAAAACCTAATTAAATCAAATGAAAGTCAATCACATTCAGACAAAGCTATTTGAATCAAATGGAAGTCAAATGCATTCTACAAAGCTAATTAAATCAAATGAAAGTCAAAAACATTCGAACAAAGCCAATTGAATCAAATGAAAGTCAAACACATTCAAACAAACCTAATTAAATCAAATGAAAGTCAAAATCATTCAAACAGAGCTAATTAAATAAAATGAAAGTCAAACACATTCAAAAAAAGAGCTTTTTGAATCAAATGAAGGTCAAACGTAACCTACAAAGCTAATTGAATCTAATGAAATTCAAACACATTGAAACTTGGATAAAATTTAAGTCAAACACATTCAAATAGAGCTTTTTGAATCAAATGAAAGTCAAATGCATTCAACAAAGCTAATTGAATCAAACGAAAGTTAAAAACATCTAATAAAATCTAATTAAATCAAATGAAAGTCAAACACATTCAGACAAAGCTATTTGAATCAACTGAAAGTCAAATGCATTCTACAAAGCTAATTGAATCAAATGAAAGTCAAAAACATCTAAAAAAATCTAATTAAATCAAATGAAAGTCAAACACAATAAAAAAAAGCTAATTAAATCAAATGAAAGTCAAACACATACAAACAAAGCTATTTGAATTAAATGAAAGTCAAATGCAATCTACAAAGCTAATTGAATCACATGAAATTTAAACACATTCAAACAAACCTAATAGAATCAAATGAAAGACGAACACATTCAAACAGAGCTAATTGAATCAAATGAAAGTCAAACCCATTCAAAAAGATCTTTTTGAATCAAATTAAGGTCAAATGCATTCTACAAAGCCAATTGAATCAAATGAAAGTCAAACACGTTCAAACAAAGCTAATTGAATCAAATGAAAGACAAACACATTCAAACAGAGCTAATTGAATCAAATGAAAGTTAAACACATTCAAAATGAGCTTTTTGAATCAAATGAAGGTCAAATTTAATCTACAAAGCTAATTGAATCAATTGAAAGTTAAGCACATTCAAACAAAGCTATTTGAATGAAATGTAAGTCAAACACATTCAAACAGAGCTTTTTGAATCAAATGAAAGTCAAATGCATTTAAAAAAGCTAATTGAATCAAATGAAAGTCAAAAACATCTAAAAACACCTAATTAAATCAAATGGAAAGTCAACACATTCAAACAAAGCTATTTAAATTAAATGAAAGTCAAATGCAATCTACAAAGCTAATTAAGTCAAATGAAAGTTAAACGCATTCAAACAAACCTAATAGAATCAAATGAAAGACGAACACATTCAAACAGAGCTAATTGAATCAAATGAAAGTCAAATGCATTCTATAAAGCTAATTGAATCAAATGAAAGTCAAACACATTTAAACAAAGCTAATTGAATCAAATTATATTCAAACACATTCAAACAAACCTAATAGAATCAAATGAAAGTCAAACACATTCAAACAGAACTAATTGAATCAAATGAAAGTCAAACACATTCAAACACAGCTATTTGAATCAATTGAAAGTCAAATGCTTTCTACAAAGCTAATTGAATCAAATGAAAGTCAAAAACATTCCAAAAAAGCCAATTGAATAAAATGAAAGTCAAACACATTCAAACAAACCTAATTGAATCAAATGAAAGTCAAACACATTCAAACAAAGCTAATTGAATCAAATAAAAGTCAAACACATTCAAACAAAGCTGATTAGATCAAATGTAAGCCAAACACATTCAAACAGAGCTTTTTGAATCAAATTAAAGTCAAATGCATTCAACAAAGCTAATTGAATCAAGTGAAAGTCAAAAACATCTAAAAAAAATCTAATTAAACCAAATGAAAGTCAAACACAATAAAAAAAAGCTAATTAAATCAAATGAAAGTCAAACACATTCAAACAAAGCTATTTGAATTAAATGAAAGTCAAATGCAATCTACAAAGCTAATTGAATCAAATGAAATTTAAACACAGTCAAACCAACCTAATAGAATCAAATGAAAGACGAACACATTCAAACAGAGCTAATTGAATCAAATGAAAGTCAAACCCATTCAAAAAGATCTTTTTAAATCAAATTAAGGTCAAATGCATTCTACAAACCCAATTGAATCAAATGAAAGTCAAACACATTCAAACAAAGCTAATTGAATCAAATGAAAGACAAACAAATTCAAACAGAGCTAATTGAATCAAATGAAAGTCAAACACATTCAAAATGAGCTTTTTGAATCAATTGAAGGTCAAATTTAATCTACAAAGCTAATTGAATCAATTGAAAGTTAAACACATTCAAACAAAGCTATTTGAATGAAATGTAAGTCAAACACATTCAAACAGAGCTTTTTGAATCAAATGAAAGTCAAATGCATTCAACAAAGCTAATTGAATAATATTAAAGTCAAAAACATCCAAAAAACCTAATTAAATCAAATGAAAGTCAATCACATTCAGACAAAGCTATTTGAATCAAATGAAAGTCAAATGCATTCTACAAAGCTAATTAAATCAAATGAAAGTCAAAAACATTCGAACAAAGCCAATCGAATCAAATGAAAGTCAAACACATTCAAACAAACCTAATTGAATCAAATGAAAGTCAAAATCATTCAAACAGAGCTAATTAAATAAAATGAAAGTCAAACACATTCAAAAAGAGCTTTTTGAATCAAATGAAGGTCAAACGCAACCTACAAAGCTAATTGAATCAAATGAAAGTCAAACACATTGAAACAAAGCTAATTGGATAAAATTTAAGTCAAACACATTCAAATAGAGCTTTTTGAATCAAATGAAAGTCAAATGCATTCAACAAAGCTAATTGAATCAAACGAAAGTTAAAAACATCTAAAAAAATCTAATTAAATCAAATGAAAGTCAAACACATTCAGACAAAGCTATTTGAATCAACTGAAAGTCAAATGCATTCTACAAAGCTAATTGAATCAAATGAAAGTCAAAAACATCTAAAAAAATCTAATTAAATCAAATGAAAGTCAAACACAATAAAAAAAAGCTAATTAAATCAAATGAAAGTCAAACACATTCAAACAAAGCTACTTGAATTAAATGAAAGTCAAATGCAATCTACAAAGCTAATATAATCAAATGAAATTTAAACACATTCAAACAAACCTAATAGAATCAAATGAAAGACGAACACATTCAAACAGAGCTAATTGAATCAAATGAAAGTCAAACCCATTCAAAAAGATCTTTTTGATTCAAATTAAGGTCAAATGCATTCTACAAAGCCAATTGAATCAAATGAAAGTCAAACACGTTCAAACAAAGCTAATTGAATCAAATGAAAGATAAACACATTCAAACAGAGCTAATTGAATCAAATGAAAGTCAAACACATTCAAAATGAGTTTTTTGAATCAAATGAAGGTCAAATTTAATCTACAAAGCTAATTGAATCAATTGAAGGTTAAACACATTCAAACAAAGCTTTTTGAATGAAATGTAAGTAAAACACATTCAAACGGAGCTTTTTGAAACAAATGAAAGTCAAATGCATTTAAAAAAGCTAATTGAATCAAATGAAAGTAAAAAACATCTAAAAAAACCTAATTAAATCAAATGAAAGTCAAACACATTCAAACAAAGCTATTTGAATTCAATGAAAGTCAAATGCAATCTACAAAGCTAATTGAATCAAATGAAAGTTAAACGCATTCAAACAAACCTAATAGAATCAAATGAAAGACGAACACATTCAAACAGAGCTAATTGAATCAAATGAAAGTCAAATGCATTCTATAAAGCTAATTGAATCAAATGAAAGTCAAACACATTTAAACAAAGCTAATTGAATCAAATTATAGTAAAACACATTCAAACAAACCTAATAGAATCAAATGAAAGTCAAACACATTCAAACAGAGCTAATTGAATCAAATGAAAGTCAAACACATTCAAACACAGCTATTTGAATCAATTGAAAGTCAAATGCTTTCTACAAAGCTAATTGAATCAAATGAAAGTCAAAAACATTCCAAAAAAGCCAATTGAATCAAATGAAAGTCAAACACATTCAAACAAACCTAATTGAATCAAATGAAAGTCAAACACATTCAGACAAAGCTAATTGAATCAAATAAAAGTCAAACACATTCAATTAAAGCTGATTAGATCAAATGTAAGCCAAACACATTCAAACAGAGCTTTTTGAATCAAATTAAAGTCAAATGCATTCAACAAAGCTAATAGAATCAAGTGAAAGTCAAAAACATCTAAAAAAAATCTAATTAAACCAAATGAAAGTCAAACACATTCAAACAAAGCTATTTGAATTAAATGAAAGTCAAATGCAATCTACAAAGCTAATTGAATCAAATGAAATTTAAACACATTCAAACAAACCTAATAGAATCAAATGAAAGACGAACACATTCAAACAGAGCTAATTGAATCAAATGAAAGTCAAACCCATTCAAAAAGATCTTTTTGAATCAAATTAAGGTCAAATGCGTTCTACAAACCCAATTGAATCAAATGAAAGTCAAACACATTCAAACAAAGCTAATTGAATCAAATGAAAGACATACAAATTCAAACAGAGCTAATTGAATCAAATGAAATTCAAACACATTCAAAATGAGCTTTTTGAATCAAATGAAGTTCAAATTTAATCTACAAAGCTAATTGAATCAATTGAAAGTTAAACACATTCAAACAAAGCTATTTGAATGAAATGTATGTCAAACACATTCAAACAGAGCTTTTTGAATCAAATGAAAGTCAAATGCATTCAACAAAGCTAATTGAATCAAATTAAAGTCAAAAACATCCAAAAAACCTAATTAAATCAAATGAAAGTAAATCACATTCAGATAAAGCTATTTGAATCAAATGGAAGTCAAATGCATTCTACAAAGCTAATTAAATCAAATGAAAGTCAAAAACATTCGAACAAAGCCAATTGAATCAAATGAAAAACAAACACATTCAAACAAACCTAATTGAATCAATTGAAAGTCAAAATCATTCAAACAGAGCTAATTAAATAAAATGAAAGTCAAACACATTCAAATAGAGCTTTTTGAATCAAATGAAGGTCAAACGCAACCTACAAAGCTAATTGAATCAAATGAAAGTCAAACACATTGAAACAAAGCTAATTGGATAAAATTTAAGTCAAACACATTCAAATAGAGCTTTTTGAATCAAATGAAAGTCAAATGCATTCAACAAAGCTAATTGAATCAAACGAAAGTTAAAAACATCTAAAAAAATCTAATTAAATCAAATGAAAGTCAAACACATTCAGACAAAGCTATTTGAATCAACTGAAAGTCAAATGCATTCTACCATGCTAATTGAATCAAATGAAAGTCAAAAACATCTAAAAAAATCTAATTAAATCAAATGAAAGTCAAACACAATCAAAAAAAGCTATTTGAATTAAATGAAAGTCAAATGCAATCTACAAAGCTAATTGAATCAAATGAAATTTAAACACATTCAAACAAACCTAATAGAATCAAATGAAAGACGAACACATTCAAACAGAGCTAATTGAATCAAATGAAAGTCAAACCCATTCAAAAAGATCTTTTTGATTCAAATTAAGGTCAAATGCATTCTACAAAGCCAATTGAATCAAATGAAAGTCAAACACATTCAAACAAAGCTAATTGAATCAAATGAAAGATAAACACATTCAAACAGAGCTAATTGAATCAAATGAAAGTCAAACACATTCAAAATGAGCTTTTTGAATCAAATGAAGGTCAAATTTAATCTACAAAGCTAATTGAATCAATTGAAGGTTAAACACATTCAAACAAAGCTTTTTGAATGTAATGTAAGTCAAACACATTCAAACTAAGCTTTTTGAATCAAATGAAAGTCAAATGCATTTAAAAAAGCTAATTGAATCAAATGAAAGTCAAAAACATCTAAAAAAACCTAATTAAATCTAATGAAAGTCAAACACATTCAAACAAAGCTATTTGAATTAAATGAAAGTCAAATGCAATCTACAAAGCTATTTGAATGAAATGAAAGTTAAACGCATTCAAACAAACCTAATAGAATCAAATGAAAGACGAACACATTCAAACAGAGCTAATTGAATCAAATGAAAGTCAAATGCATTCTATAAAGATAATTGAATCAAATGAAAGTCAAACACATTTAAACAAAGCGAATTGAATCAAATTATAGTAAAAGACATTCAAACAAACCTAGTAGAATCAAATGAAAGTCAAACACATTCAAACAGAGCTAATTGAATCAAATGAAAGTCAAACACATTCAAACACAGCTATTTGAATCAATTGAAAGTCAAATGCTTTCTACAAAGCTAATTGAATCAAATGAAAGTCAAAAACATTCCAAAAAAGCCAATTGAATCAAATGAAAGTCAAACACATTTAAACAAACCTAATTGAATCAAATGAAAGTCAAACACATTCAAACAAAGCTAATTGAATCAAATGAAAGTCAAACACATTCAAACAAAGCTGATTAGATCAAATGTAAGCAAAACACATTCAAACAGAGCTTTTTGAATCAAATTAAAGTCAAACGCATTCAACTAAGCTAATTGAATCAAATGAAAGTCAAAAACATCTAAAAAAATCTAATTAAATCAAATGAAAGTCAAACACAATAAAAAAAAGCTAATTAAATCAAATGAAAGTCAAACACATTCAAACAAAGCTATTTGAATTAAATGAAAGTCAAATGCAATCTACAAAGCTAATTGAAACAAATGAAATTTAAACACATTCAAACAAACCTAATAGAATCAAATGAAAGACAAACACATTCAAACAGAGCTAATTGAATCAAATGAAAGTCAAACCCATTCAAAAAGATCTTTTTGAATCAAATTAAGGTCAAATGCATTCTACAAACCCAATTGAATCAAATGAAAGTCAAACACATTCAAACAAAGCTAATTGAATCAAATGAAAGACAAACAAATTCAAACAGAGCTAATTGAATCAAATGAAAGTCAAACACATTCAAAATGAGCTTTTTGAATCAATTGAAGGTCAAATTTAATCTACAAAGCTAATTGAATCAATTGAAAGTTAAACACATTCAAACAAAGCTATTTGAATGAAATGTAAGTCAAACACATTCAAACAGAGCTTTTTGAATCAAATGAAAGTCAAATGCATTCAACAAAGCTAATTGAATCAAACAAAAGTCAAAAACATCCAAAAAACCTAATTAAATCAAATGAAAGTAAATCACATTCAGACAAAGCTATTTGAATCAAATGAAAGTCAAATGCATTCTACAAAGCTAATTACATCAAATTAAAGTCAAAAACATTCGAACAAAGCCAATCGAATCAAATGAAAGTCAAACACATTCAAACAAACCTAATTGAATCAAATGAAAGTCAAAATCATTCAAACAGAGCTAATTAAATAAAATGAAAGTCAAACACATTCAAAAAGAGCTTTTTGAATCAAATGAAGGTCAAACGCAACCTACAAAGCTAATTGAATCAAATGAAAGTCAAACACATTGAAACAAAGCTAATTGGATAAAATTTAAGTCAAACACATTCAAATAGTGCTTTTTGAATCAAATGTAAGTCAAATGCATTCAACAAAGCTAATTGAATCAAACGAAAGTTAAAAACATCTAAAAAAATCTAATTAAATCAAATGAAAGTCAAACACATTCAGACAAAGCTATTTGAATAAACTGAAAGTCAAATGCATTGTACAAAGCTAATTGAATCAAATGAAAGTCAAAAACATCTAAAAATATCTAATTAAATCAAATGAAAGTCAAACACAATAAAAAAAAGCTAATTAAATCAAATGAAAGTCAAACACATTCAAACAAAGCTATTTGAATTAAATGAAAGTCAAATGCAATCTACAAAGCTAATTGAATCAAATGAAATTTAAACACATTCAAACAAACCTAATAGAATCAAATGAAAGACGAACACATTCAAACAGAGCTAATTGAATCAAATGAAAGTCAAACCCATTCAAAAAGATCTTTTTGATTCAAATTAAGGTCAAATGCATTCTACAAAGCCAATTGAATCAAATGAAAGTCAAACACGTTCAAACAAAGCTAATTGAATCAAATGAAAGACAAACACATTCAAACAGATCTAATTGAATCAAATGAAAGTCAAACACATTCAAAATGAGCTTTTTGAATCAAATGAAGGTCAAATTTAATCTACAAAGCTAATTGAATCAATTGAAAGTTAAACACATTCAAACAAAGCTATTTGAATGAAATGTAAGTCAAACACATTCAAACAGAGCTTTTTGAATCAAATGAAAGTCAAATGCATTTAAAAAAGCTAATTGAATCAAAAGAAAGTCAAAAACATCTAAAAAAACCTAATTAAATCAAATGAAAGTCAAACACATTCAAACAAAGCTATTTGAATTAAATGAAAGGCAAATGCAATCTACAAAGCTAATTGAATCAAATGAAAGTTAAACGCATTCAAACAAACCTAATAGAATTAAATGAAAGACGAACACATTCAAACATAGCTAATTGAATCAAATGAAAGTCAAATGCAATCTATAAATCTAATTGAATCAAATGAAAGTCAAACACATTTAAACAAAGCGAATTGAATCAAATTATAGTAAAAGACATTCAAACAAACCTAATAGAATCAAATGAAAGTCAAACACATTCAAACAGAGCTAATTGAATCAAATGAAAGTCAAACACATTCAAACACAGCTATTTGAATCAATTGAAAGTCAAATGCTTTCTACAAAGCTAATTGAATCAAATGAAAGTCAAAAACATTCCAAAAAAGCCAATTGAATCAAATGAAAGTCAAACACATTCAAACAAACCTAATTGAATCAAATGAAAGTCAAACACATTCAAACAAAGCTAATTGAATCAAATGAAAGTCAAACACATTCAAACAAAGCTGATTAGATCAAATGTAAGCAAAACACATTCAAACAAAGCTTTTTGAATCAAAATTAAAGTCAAACGCATTCAACTAAGCTAATTGAATCAAATGAAAGTCAAAAACATCTAAAAAAATCTAATTAAATCAAATGAAAGTCAAACACAATAAAAAAAAGCTAATTAAATCAAATGAAAGTCAAACACATTCAAACAAAGCTATTTGAATTAAATGAAAGTCAAATGCAATCTACAAAGCTAATTGAATCAAATGAAATTTAAACACATTCAAACAAACCTAATAGAATCAAATGAAAGACAAACACATTCAAACAGAGCTAATTGAATCAAATGAAAGTCAAACCCATTCAAAAAGATCTTTTTGAATCAAATTAAGGTCAAATGCATTCTACAAACCCAATTGAATCAAATGAAAGTCAAACACATTCAAACAAAGCTAATTGAATCAAATGAAAGACAAACAAATTCAAACAGAGCTAATTGAATCAAATGAAAGTCAAACACATTCAAAATGAGCTTTTTGAATCAATTGAAGGTCAAATTTAATCTACAAAGCTAATTGAATCAATTGAAAGTTAAACACATTCAAACAAAGCTATTTGAATGAAATGTAAGTCAAACACATTCAAACAGAGCTTTTTGAATCAAATGAAAGTCAAATGCATTCAACAAAGCTAATTGAATCAAACAAAAGTCAAAAACATCCAAAAAACCTAATTAAATCAAATGAAAGTAAATCACATTCAGACAAAGCTATTTGAATCAAATGAAAGTCAAATGCATTCTACAAAGCTAATTAAATAAAATGAAAGTCAAAAACATTCGAACAAAGCCAATCGAATCAAATGAAAGTCAAACACATTCAAACAAACCTAATTGAATCAAATGAAAGTCAAAATCATTCAAACAGAGCTAATTAAATAAAATGAAAGTCAAACACATTCAAAAAGGGCTTTTTGAATCAAATGAAGGTCAAACGCAACCTACAAAGCTAATTGAATCAAATGAAAGTAAAACACATTGAAACAAAGCTAATTGGATAAAATTTAAGTCAAACACATTCAAATAGAGCTTTTTGAATCAAATGAAAGTCAAATGCATTCAACAAAGCTAATTGAATCAAACGAAAGTTTAAAACATCTAAAAAAATCTAATTAAATCAAATGAAAGTCAAACACATTCAGACAAAGCTATTTGAATCAACTGAAAGTCAAATGCATTCTACAAAGCTAATTGAATCAAATGAAAGTCAAAAACATCTAAAAAAATCTAATTAAATCAAATGAAAGTCAAACACAATAAAAAAAAGCTAATTAAATCAAATGAAAGTCAAACACATTCAAACAAAGCTATTTGAATTAAATGAAAGTCAAATGCAATCTACAAAGCTAATTGAATCAAATGAAATTTAAACACATTCAAACAAACCTAATAGAATCAAATGAAAGACGAACACATTCAAACAGAGCTAATTGAATCAAATGAAAGTCAAACCCATTCAAAAAGATCTTTTTGATTCAAATTAAGGTCAAATGCATTCTACAAAGCCAATTGAATCAAATGAAAGTCAAACACGTTCAAACAAAGCTAATTGAATCAAATGAAAGACAAACACATTCAAATAGAGCTAATTGAATCAAATGAAAGTCAAACACATTCAAAATGAGCTTTTTGAATCAAATGAAGGTCAAATTTAATCTACAAAGCTAATTGAATCAATTGAAAGTTAAACACATTCAAACAAAGCTATTTGAATGAAATGTAAGTCAAACACATTCAAACAGAGCTTTTTGAATCAAATGAAAGTCAAATGCATTTAAAAAAGCTAATTGAATCAAATGAAAGTCAAAAACATCTAAAAAAACCTAATTAAATCAAATGAAAGTCAAACACATTCAAACAAAGCTATTTGAATTAAATGAAAGTCAAATGCAATCTACAAAGCTAATTGAATCAAATGAAAGTTAAACGCATTCAAACAAACCTAATAGAATCAAATGAAAGACGAACACATTCAAACAGAGCTAATTGAATCAAATGAAAGTCAAATGCATTCTATAAAGCTAATTGAATCAAATGAAAGTCAAACACATTTAAATAAAGCTAATTGAATCAAATTATAGTAAAACAGATTCAAACAAACCTAATAGAATCAAATGAAAGTCAAACACATTCAAACAGAGCTAATTGAATCAAATGAAAGTCAAACACATTCAAACACAGCTATTTGAATCAATTGAAAGTCAAATGCTTTCTACAAAGCTAATTAAATCAAATGAAAGTCAAAAACATTCCAAAAAAGTCAATTGAATCAAATGAAAGTCAAACACATTCAAACAAACCGAATTGAATCAAATGAAAGTCAAACACATTCAAACAAAGCTAATTGAATCAAATGAAAGTCAAACACATTCAAACAAAGCTGATTAGATCAAATGTAAGCCAAACACATTCAAACAGAGCTTTTTGAATCAAATTAAAGTCAAATGCATTCAACAAAGCTAATTGAATCAAATGAAAGTCAAAAACATCTAAAAAAATCTAATTAAATCAAATGAAAGTCAAACACAATCAAAAAAAGCTAATTAAATCAAATGAAAGTCAAACACATTCAAACAAAGCTATTTGAATTAAATGAAAGTCAAATGCAATCTACAAAGCTAATTGAATCAAATGAAATTTAAACACATTCAAACAAACCTAATAGAATCAAATGAAAGACGAACACATTCAAACAGAGCTAATTGAATCAAATGAAAGTCAAACCCATTCAAAAAGATCTTTTTGAATCAAATAAGGTCAAATGCATTCTACAAACCCAATTGAATCAAATGAAAGTCAAACACATTCAAACAAAGCTAATTGAATCAAATGAAAGACAAACACATTCAAACAGAGCTAATTGAATCAAATGAAAGTCAAACACATTCAAAATGAGCTTTTTGAATCAAATGAAGGTCAAATTTAATCTACTAAGCTAATTGAATCAATTGAAAGTTAAACACATTCAAACAAAGCTATTGTTGTAGCCAAGCCTAACAACTTGGTTATGGACATTTCTTTGGTTCAAGATGTAGCATCATGTATTGGTGCTATGCATTCTATCCATGGGCAACAAGATATTCAATCCCTTGAATTTCTTGTTGTTCTTATTAACTAGTTTATTCTAGTTCTTTTTATGCTTTGAATAAATTGTAAACTTTAGTCATTTTAAGTTTGCAAATTAGTTATATTTTTTCTTAGTTCTTTTTAGCTGATTTTAGTTCGAAAAATATTGTCACATTCACACAAAAGTACAAGTGCAAAGATACATCAAAATGGCAGCCATTTAAGCTTGGAATCCGAAATTCTTTTACAAGGAATTTCAAAGCTTTGACTTGGGAGTTACAATCAGTTTTCAAAGAGGAATTACAAGCCATTACAAGCCTTAACTTCAGCCTTTAAGTGGCCGTTGATATCAGTCAACATTGGAGCATCTTAAGCCTTAATTTCAGCCTTCAATTGGCTGTTTATTTCAGTCAGCTTTTGGAGCAACTAAAAGGTTTCCAAGTACACCCTTGTCCACATACATTCAAGCTAATTTCAAGGCTTGAACCAAGGAGGAGTTACACTTCTTTGCTGTTTGAATTTGGGCGTGAAAATTTAAGGAAATACATCTCCAACTTGCTGCTTGGATGGGCGTGAATTAAGGGGAATTACACTCTCTTAATTCTGATTTTATTTCAGCCTTAATTTGGAGGTTATAAGCCACCATTTTCTCTTTGATGTATCTAGTTAAATAAGGCTTCTTTTAATAATGTATCTAGACAACAAAAAACTGATTTGTACTTAGCTTTAGCTTAGGCGTGTAACAAGTGAGCTGAACAGCCACTTAAGTTAGCTTGTACTTAAGGATGCTTGTTTACTATAAATAGCAAGCAAATGTGAATGAAAAAAATCAGATTATTAAAAACAAAAAACTTGTCTTACATTCGTTTCTTGGATTAGAAACAAAAACCTGAAATTCTTGGATTTGGAATTTCGTTTCCTTTGCTTAGTTAGCTAGTTTAGGCTACTAGTTGGCTTGTGATCTTAGGAATCCAAAACGTTTCTTAGTGGTGTGACTTTATCTAAGAAGCCTTTGGTTCTTTAGCCTTATCCATCCCTTGGTTTATCCCTTGTGTATTTCGAGTGTTACTCCAAATATACAACAGCTATTTGAATGAAATGTAAGTCAAACACATTCAAACAGAGCTTTTTGAATCAAATGAAAGTCAAATGCATTCAACAAAGCTAATTGAATCAAATTAAAGTCAAAAACATCCAAAAAACCTAATTAAATCAAATAAAAGTCAATCACATTCAGACAAAGCTTTTTGAATCAAATGAAAGTCAAATGCATTCTACAAAGCTAATTAAATCAAATGAAAGTCAAATGCATTCTACAAAGCTAATTAAATCAAATGAAAGTCAAAAACATTCGAACAAAGCCAATTGAATCAAATGAAAGTCAAACACATTCAAACAAACCTAATTGAATCAAATGAAAGTCAAAATCATTCAAACAGAGCTAATTAAATAAAATGAAAGTCAAACACATTAAAAAGAGCTTTTTGAATCAAATGAAGGTCAAACGCAACCTACAAAGCTAATTGAATCAAATGAAAGTCAAACACATTGAAACAAAGCTTATTGGATTGCATTTAAGTCAAACACATTTAAATAGAGCTTTTTGAATCAAATGAAAGTCAAATGCATTCAACAAAGCTAATTGAATCAAACGAAAGTTAAAAACATCTAAAAAAATCTAATTAAATCAAAGGAAAGTCAAACACATTCAGACAAAGCTATTTGAATCAACTGAAAGTCAAATGCATTCTACAAAGCTAATTGAATCAAATGAAAGTCAAAAACATCTAAAAAAATCTAATTAAATCAAATGAAAGTCAAACACATTCAAACAAAGCTATTTGAATTAAATGAAAGTCAAATGCAATCTACAAAGCTAATTGAATCAAATGAAATTTAAACACATTCAAACAAACCTAATAGAATCAAATGAAAGACGAACACATTCGAACAGAGCTAATTGAATCAAATGAAAGTCAAACCCATTCAAAAAGATCTTTTTGATTCAAATTAAGGTCAAATGCATTCTACAAAGCCAATTGAATCAAATGAAAGTCAAACACGTTCAAACAAAGCTAATTGAATCAAATGAAAGATAAACACATTCAAACAGAGCTAATTGAATCAAATGAAAGTCAAACACATTCAAAATGAGCTTTTTGAATCAAATGAAGGTCAAATTTAATCTACAAAGCTAATTGAATCAATTGAAGGTTAAACACATTCAAACAAAGCTTTTTGAATGTAATGTAAGTCAAACACATTCAAACTGAGCTTTTTGAATCAAATGAAAGTCAAATGCATTTAAAAAAGCTAATTGAATCAAATGAAAGTCAAAAACATCTAAAAAAACCTAATTAAATCAAATGAAAGTCAAACACATTCAAACAAAGCTATTTGAATTAAATGAAAGTCAAATGCAATCTACAAAGCTATTTGAATCAAATGAAAGTTAAACGCATTCAAACAAACCTAATAGAATCAAATGAAAGACGAACACATTCAAACAGAGCTAATTGAATCAAATGAAAGTCAAATGCATTCTATAAAGCTAATTGAATCAAATGAAAGTCAAACACATTTAAACAAAGCGAATTGAATCAAATTATAGTAAAAGACATTCAAACAAACCTAGTAGAATCAAATGAAAGTCAAACACATTCAAACAGAGCTAATTGAATCAAATGAAAGTCAAACACATTCAAACACAGCTATTTGAATGAATTGAAAGTCAAATGCTTTCTACAAAGCTAATTGAATCAAATGAAAGTCAAAAACATTCCAAAAAAGCCAATTGAATCAAATGAAAGTCAAACACATTCAAACAAACCTAATTGAATCAAATGAAAGTCAAACACATTCAAACAAAGCTAATTGAATCGAATGAAAGTCAAACACATTCAAACAAAGCTGATTAGATCAAATGTGAGCAAAACACATTCAAACAGAGCTTTTTGAATCAAATTAAAGTCAAACGCATTCAACTAAGCTAATTGAATCAAATGAAAGTCAAAAACATCTAAAAAAATCTAATTAAATCAAATGAAAGTCAAACACAATAAAAAAAAGCTAATTAAATCAAATGAAAGTCAAACACATTCAAACAAAGCTATTTGAATTAAATGAAAGTCAAATGCAATCTACAAAGCTAATTGAATCAAATGAAATTTAAACACATTCAAACAAACCTAATAGAATCAAATGAAAGACAAACACATTCAAACAGAGCTAATTGAATCAAATGAAAGTCAAACCCATTCAAAAAGATCTTTTTGAATCAAATTAAGGTCAAATGCATTCTACAAACCCAATTGAATCAAATGAAAGTCAAACACATTCAAACAAAGCTAATTGAATCAAATGAAAGACAAACAAATTCAAACAGAGCTAATTGAATCAAATGAAAGTCAAACACATTCAAAATGAGCTTTTTGAATCAATTGAAGGTCAAATTTAATCTACAAAGCTAATTGAATCAATTGAAAGTTAAACACATTCAAACAAAGCTATTTGAATGAAATGTAAGTCAAACACATTCAAACAGAGCTTTTTGAATCAAATGAAAGTCAAATGCATTCAACAAAGCTAATTGAATCAAACAAAAGTCAAAAACATCCAAAAAACCTAATTAAATCAAATGAAAGTAAATCACATTCAGACAAAGCTATTTGAATCAAATGAAAGTCAAATGCATTCTACAAAGCTAATTAAATCAAATTAAAGTCAAAAACATTCGAACAAAGCCAATCGAATCAAATGAAAGTCAAACACATTCAAACAAACCTAATTGAATCAAATGAAAGTCAAAATCATTCAAACAGAGCTAATTAAATAAAATGAAAGTCAAACACATTCAAAAAGAGCTTTTTGAATCAAATGAAGGTCAAACGCAACCTACAAAGCTAATTGAATCAAATGAAAGTCAAACACATTGAAACAAAGCTAATTGGATAAAATTTAAGTCAAACACATTCAAATAGTGCTTTTTGAATCAAATGAAAGTCAAATGCATTCAACAAAGCTAATTGAATCAAACGAAAGTTAAAAACATCTAAAAAAATCTAATTAAATCAAATGAAAGTCAAACACATTCAGACAAAGCTATTTGAATAAACTGAAAGTCAAATGCATTCTACAAAGCTAATTGAATCAAATGAAAGTCAAAAACATCTAAAAAAATCTAATTAAATCAAATGAAAGTCAAACACAATCAAAAAAAGCTAATTAAATCAAATGAAAGTCAAACACATTCAAACAAAGCTATTTGAATTAAATGAAAGTCAAATGCAATCTACAAAGCTAATTGAATCAAATGAAATTTAAACACATTCAAACAAACCTAATAGAATCAAATGAAAGACGAACACATTCAAACAGAGCTAATTGAATCAAATGAAAGTCAAACCCATTCAAAAAGATCTTTTTGATTCAAATTAAGGTCAAATGCATTCTACAAAGCCAATTGAATCAAATGAAAGTCAAACACGTTCAAACAAAGCTAATTGAATCAAATGAAAGACAAACACATTCAAACAGAGCTAATTGAATCAAATGAAAGTCAAACACATTCAAAATGAGCTTTTTGAATCAAATGAAGGTCAAATTTAATCTACAAAGCTAATTGAATCAATTGAAACTTAAACACATTCAAACAAAGGTATTTGAATGAAATGTAAGTCAAACACATTCTAACAGAGCTTTTTGAATCAAATGAAAGTCAAATGCATTTAAAAAAGCTAATTGAATCAAATGAAAGTCAAAAACATCTAAAAAAACCTAATTAAATCAAATGAAAGTCAAACACATTCAAACAAAGCTATTTGAATTAAATGAAAGTCAAATGCAATCTACAAAGCTAATTGAATCAAATGAAAGTTAAACGCATTCAAACAAACCTAATAGAATCAAATGAAAGACGAACACATTCAAACAGAGCTAATTGAATCAAATGAAAGTCAAATGCATTCTATAAAGCTAATTGAATCAAATGAAAGTCAAACACATTTAAACAAAGCGAATTGAATCAAATTATAGTAAAAGACATTCAAACAAACCTAATATAATCAAATGAAAGTCAAACACATTCAAACAGAGCTAATTGAATCAAATGAAAGTCAAACACATTCAAACACAGCTATTTGAATCAATTGAAAGTCAAATGCTTTCTACAAAGCTAATTGAATCAAATGAAAGTCAAAAACATTCCAAAAAAGCCAATTGAATCAAATGAAAGTCAAACACATTCAAACAAACCTAATTGAATCAAATGAAAGTCAAACACATTCAAACAAAGCTAATTGAATCAAATGAAAGTCAAACACATTCAAACAAAGCTGATTAGATCAAATGTAAGCAAAACACATTCAAACAGAGCTTTTTGAATCAAATTAAAGTCAAACGCATTCAACTAAGCTAATTGAATCAAATGAAAGTCAAAAACATCTAAAAAAATCTAATTAAATCAAATGAAAGTCAAACACAATAAAAAAAAGCTAATTAAATCAAATGAAAGTCAAACACATTCAAACAAAGCTATTTGAATTAAATGAAAGTCAAATGCAATCTACAAAGCTAATTGAATCAAATGAAATTTAAACACATTCAAACAAACCTAATAGAATCAAATGAAAGACAAACACATTCAAACAGAGCTAATTGAATCAAATGAAAGTCAAACCCATTCAAAAAGATCTTTTTGAATCAAATTAAGGTCAAATGCATTCTACAAACCCAATTGAATCAAATGAAAGTCAAACACATTCAAACAAAGCTAATTGAATCAAATGAAAGACAAACAAATTCAAACAGAGCTAATTGAATCAAATGAAAGTCAAACACATTCAAAATGAGCTTTTTGAATCAATTGAAGGTCAAATTTAATCTACAAAGCTAATTGAATCAATTGAAAGTTAAACACATTCAAACAAAGCTATTTGAATGAAATGTAAGTCAAACACATTCAAACAGAGCTTTTTGAATCAAATGAAAGTCAAATGCATTCAACAAAGCTAATTGAATCAAACAAAAGTCAAAAACATCCAAAAAACCTAATTAAATCAAATGAAAGTAAATCACATTCAGACAAAGCTATTTGAATCAAATGAAAGTCAAATGCATTCTACAAAGCTAATTAAATCAAATGAAAGTAAAAAACATTCGAACAAAGCCAATCGAATCAAATGAAAGTCAAAATCATTCAAACAGAGCTAATTAAATAAAATGAAAGTCAAACACATTCAAAAAGGGCTTTTTGAATCAAATGAAGGTCAAACGCAACCTACAAAGCTAATTGAATCAAATGAAAGTCAAACACATTGAAACAAAGCTAATTGGATAAAATTTAAGTCAAACACATTCAAATAGAGCTTTTTGAATCAAATGAAAGTCAAATGCATTCAACAAAGCTAATTGAATCAAACGAAAGTTAAAAACATCTAAAAAAATCTAATTAAATCAAATGAAAGTCAAACACATTCAGACAAAGCTATTTGAATCAACTGAAAGTCAAATGCATTCTACAAAGCTAATTGAATCAAATGAAAGTCAAAAACATCTAAAAAAATCTAATTAAATCAAATGAAAGTCAAACACAATCAAAAAAAGCTAATTAAATCAAATGAAAGTCAAACACATTCAAACAAAGCTATTTGAATTAAATGAAAGTCAAATGCAATCTACAAAGCTAATTGAATCAAATGAAATTTAAACACATTCAAACAAACCTAATAGAATCAAATGAAAGACAAACACATTCAAACAGAGCTAATTGAATCAAATGAAAGTCAAACCCATTCAAAAAGATCTTTTTGATTCAAATTAAGGTCAAATGCATTCTACAAAGCCAATTGAATCAAATGAAAGTCAAACACGTTCAAACAAAGCTAATTGAATCAAATGAAAGACAAACACATTCAAATAGAGCTAATTGAATCAAATGAAAGTCAAACACATTCAAAATGAGCTTTTTGAATCAAATGAAGGTCAAATTTAATCTACAAAGCTAATTGAATCAATTGAAAGTTAAACACATTCAAACAAAGCTATTTGAATGAAATGTAAGTCAAACACATTCAAACAGAGCTTTTTGAATCAAATGAAAGTCAAATGCATTTAAAAAAGCTAATTGAATCAAATGAAAGTCAAAAACATCTAAAAAAACCTAATTAAATCAAATGAAAGTCAAACACATTAAAACAAAGCTATTTGAATTAAATGAAAGTCAAATGCAATCTACAAAGCTAATTGAATCAAATGAAAGTTAAACGCATTCAAACAAACCTAATAGAATCAAATGAAAGACGAACACATTCAAACAGAGCTAATTGAATCAAATGAAAGTCAAATGCATTCTATAAAGCTAATTGAATCAAATGAAAGTCAAACACATTTAAACAAAGCGAATTGAATCAAATTATAGTAAAAGACATTCAAACAAACCTAATAGAATCAAATGAAAGTCAAACACATTCAAACAGAGCTAATTGAATCAAATGAAAGTCAAACACATTCAAACACAGCTATTTGAATCAATTGAAAGTCAAATGCTTTCTACAAAGCTAATTGAATCAAATGAAAGTCAAAAACATTCCAAAAAAGCCAATTGAATCAAATGAAAGTCAAACACATTCAAACAAACCTAGTTGAATAAAATGAAAGTCAAACACATTCAAACAAAGCTAACTGAATCAAGTGAAAGTCAAACACATTCAAACAAAGCTGATTAGATCAAATGTAAGCAAAACACATTCAAACAGAGCTTTTTGAATCAAATTAAAGTCAAACGCATTCAACTAAGCTAATTGAATCAAATGAAAGTCAAAAACATCTAAAAAAATCTAATTAAATCAAATGAAAGTCAAACACAATAAAAAAAAGCTAATTAAATCAAATGAAAGTCAAACACATTCAAACAAAGCTATTTGAATTAAATGAAAGTCAAATGCAATCTACAAAGCTAATTGAATCAAATGAAATTTAAACACATTCAAACAAACCTAATAGAATCAAATGAAAGACAAACACATTCAAACAGAGCTAATTGAATCAAATGAAAGTCAAACCCATTCAAAAAGATCTTTTTGAATCAAATTAAGGTCAAATGCATTCTACAAACCCAATTGAATCAAATGAAAGTCAAACACATTCAAACAAAGCTAATTGAATCAAATGAAAGACAAAAAAATTCAAACAGAGCTAATTGAATCAAATGAAAGTCAAACACATTCAAAATGAGCTTTTTGAATCAATTGAAGGTCAAATTTAATCTACAAAGCTAATTGAATCAATTGAAAGTTAAACACATTCAAACAAAGCTATTTGAATGAAATGTAAGTCAAACACATTCAAACAGAGCTTTTTGAATCAAATGAAAGTCAAATGCATTCAACAAAGCTAATTGAATCAAACAAAAGTCAAAAACATCCAAAAAACCTAATTAAATCAAATGAAAGTAAATCACATTCAGACAAAGCTATTTGAATCAAATGAAAGTCAAATGCATTCTACAAAGCTAATTAAATCAAATTAAAGTCAAAAACATTCGAACAAAGCCAATCGAATCAAATGAAAGTCAAACACATTCAAACAAACCTAATTGAATCAAATGAAAGTCAAAATCATTCAAACAGAGCTAATTAAATAAAATGAAAGTCAAACACATTCAAAAAGAGCTTTTTGAATCAAATGAAGGTCAAACGCAACCTACAAAGCTAATTGAATCAAATGAAAGTCAAACACATTGAAACAAAGCTAATTGGATAAAATTTAAGTCAAACACATTCAAATAGTGCTTTTTGAATCAAATGAAAGTCAAATGCATTCAACAAAGCTAATTGAATCAAACGAAAGTTAAAAACATCTAAAAAAATCTAATTAAATCAAATGAAAGTCAAACACATTCAGACAAAGCTGTTTGAATAAACTGAAAGTCAAATGCATTCTACAAAGCTAATTGAATCAAATGAAAGTCAAAAACATCTAAAAAAATCTAATTAAATCAAATGAAAGTCAAACACAATCAAAAAAAGCTAATTAAATCAAATGAAAGTCAAACACATTCAAACAAAGCTATTTGAATTAAATGAAAGTCAAATGCAATCTACAAAGCTAATTGAATCAAATGAAATTTAAACACATTCAAACAAACCTAATAGAATCAAATGAAAGACGAACACATTCAAACAGAGCTAATTGAATCAAATGAAAGTCAAACCCATTCAAAAAGATCTTTTTGATTCAAATTAAGGTCAAATGCATTCTACAAAGCCAATTGAATCAAATGAAACTCAAACACGTTCAAACAAAGCTAATTGAATCAAATGAAAGACAAACACATTCAAACAGAGCTAATTGAATCAAATGAAAGTCAAACACATTCAAAATGAGCTTTTTGAATCAAATGAAGGTCAAATTTAATCTACAAAGCTAATTGAATCAATTGAAACTTAAACACATTCAAACAAAGGTATTTGAATGAAATGTAAGTCAAACACATTCTAACAGAGCTTTTTGAATCAAATGAAAGTCAAATGCATTTAAAAAAGCTAATTGAATCAAATGAAAGTCAAAAACATCTAAAAAAACCTAATTAAATCAAATGAAAGTAAAACACATTCAAACAAAGCTATTTGAATTAAATGAAAGTCAAATGCAATCTACAAAGCTAATTGAATCAAATGAAAGTTAAACGCATTCAAACAAACCTAATAGAATCAAATGAAAGACGAACACATTCAAACAGAGCTAATTGAATCAAATGAAAGTCAAATGCATTCTATAAAGCTAATTGAATCAAATGAAAGTCAAACACATTTAAACAAAGCGAATTGAATCAAATTATAGTAAAAGACATTCAAACAAACCTAATAGAATCAAATGAAAGTCAAACACATTCAAACAGAGCTAATTGAATCAAATGAAAGTCAAACACATTCAAACACAGCTATTTGAATCAATTGAAAGTCAAATGCTTTCTACAAAGCTAATTGAATCAAATGAAAGTCAAAAACATTCCAAAAAAGCCAATTGAATCAAATGAAAGTCAAACACATTCAAACAAACCTAATTGAATCAAATGAAAGTCAAACACATTCAAACAAAGCTAATTGAATCAAATGAAAGTCAAACACATTCAAACAAAGCTGATTAGATCAAATGTAAGCAAAACACATTCAAACAAAGCTTTTTGAATCAAATTAAAGTCAAACGCATTCAACTAAGCTAATTGAATCAAATGAAAGTCAAAAACATCTAAAAAAATCTAATTAAATCAAATGAAAGTCAAACACAATAAAAAAAAGCTAATTAAATCAAATGAAAGTCAAACACATTCAAACAAAGCTATTTGAATTAAATGAAAGTCAAATGCAATCTACAAAGCTAATTGAATCAAATGAAATTTAAACACATTCAAACAAACCTAATAGAATCAAATGAAAGACAAACACATTCAAACAGAGCTAATTGAATCAAATGAAAGTCAAACCCATTCAAAAAGATCTTTTTGAATCAAATTAAGGTCAAATGCATTCTACAAACCCAATTGAATCAAATGAAAGTCAAACACATTCAAACAAAGCTAATTGAATCAAATGAAAGACAAACAAATTCAAACAGAGCTAATTGAATCAAATGAAAGTCAAACACATTCAAAATGAGCTTTTTGAATCAATTGAAGGTCAAATTTAATCTACAAAGCTAATTGAATCAATTGAAAGTTAAACACATTCAAACAAAGCTATTTGAATGAAATGTAAGTCAAACACATTCAAACAGAGCTTTTTGAATCAAATGAAAGTCAAATGCATTCAACAAAGCTAATTGAATCAAACAAAAGTCAAAAACATCCAAAAAACCTAATTAAATCAAATGAAAGTAAATCACATTCAGACAAAGCTATTTGAATCAAATGAAAGTCAAATGCATTCTACAAAGCTAATTAAATCAAATTAAAGTCAAAAACATTCGAACAAAGCCAATCGAATCAAATGAAAGTCAAAATCATTCAAACAGAGCTAATTAAATAAAATGAAAGTCAAACACATTCAAAAAGGGCTTTTTGAATCAAATGAAGGTCAAACGCAACCTACAAAGCTAATTGAATCAAATGAAAGTCAAACACATTGAAACAAAGCTAATTGGATAAAATTTAAGTCAAACACATTCAAATAGAGCTTTTTGAATCAAATGAAAGTCAAATGCATTCAACAAAGCTAATTGAATCAAACGAAAGTTAAAAACATCTAAAAAAATCTAATTAAATCAAATGAAAGTCAAACACATTCAGACAAAGCTATTTGAATCAACTGAAAGTCAAATGCATTCTACAAAGCTAATTGAATCAAATGAAAGTCAAAAACATCTAAAAAAATCTAATTAAATCAAATGAAAGTCAAACACAATCAAAAAAAGCTAATTAAATCAAATGAAAGTCAAACACATTCAAACAAAGCTATTTGAATTAAATGAAAGTCAAATGCAATCTACAAAGCTAATTGAATCAAATGAAATTTAAACACATTCAAACAAACCTAATAGAATCAAATGAAAGACGAACACATTCAAACAGAGCTAATTGAATCAAATGAAAGTCAAACCCATTCAAAAAGATCTTTTTGATTCAAATTAAGGTCAAATGCATTCTACAAAGCCAATTGAATCAAATGAAAGTCAAACACGTTCAAACAAAGCTAATTGAATCAAATGAAAGACAAACACATTCAAATAGAGCTAATTGAATCAAATGAAAGTCAAACACATTCAAAATGAGCTTTTTGAATCAAATGAAGGTCAAATTTAATCTACAAAGCTAATTGAATCAATTGAAAGTTAAACACATTCAAACAAAGCTATTTGAATGAAATGTAAGTCAAACACATTCAAACAGAGCTTTTTGAATCAAATGAAAGTCAAATGCATTTAAAAAAGCTAATTGAATCAAATGAAAGTCAAAAACATCTAAAAAAACCTAATTAAATCAAATGAAAGTCAAACACATTAAAACAAAGCTATTTGAATTAAATGAAAGTCAAATGCAATCTACAAAGCTAATTGAATCAAATGAAAGTTAAACGCATTCAAACAAACCTAATAGAATCAAATGAAAGACGAACACATTCAAACAGAGCTAATTGAATCAAATGAAAGTCAAATGCATTCTATAAAGCTAATTGAATCAAATGAAAGTCAAACACATTTAAACAAAGCTAATTGAATCAAATTATAGTAAAACAGATTCAAACAAACCTAATAGAATCAAATGAAAGTCAAACACATTCAAACAGAGCTAATTGAATCAAATGAAAGTCAAACACAGCTATTTGAATCAATTGAAAGTCAAATGCTTTCTACAAAGCTAATTAAATCAAATGAAAATCAAAAACATTCCAAAAAAGTCAATTGAATCAAATGAAAGTCAAACACATTCAAACAAACCTAATTGAATCAAATGAAAGTCAAACACATTCAAACAAAGCTAATTGAATCAAATGAAAGTCAAACACATTCAAACAAAGCTGATTAGATCAAATGTAAGCCAAACACATTCAAACAGAGCTTTTTGAATCAAATTAAAGTCAAATGCATTCAACAAAGCTAATTGAATCAAATGAAAGTCAAAAACATCTAAAAAAATCTAATTAAATCAAATGAAAGTCAAACACAATAAAAAAAAGCTAATTAAATCAAATGAAAGTCAAACACATTCAAACAAAGCTATTTGAATTAAATGAAAGTCAAATGCAATCTACAAAGCTAATTGAATCAAATGAAAGTTAAACGCATTCAAACAAACCTAATAGAATCAAATGAAAGACGAACACATTCAAACAGAGCTAATTGAATCAAATGAAAGTCAAATGCATTCTATAAAGCTAATTGAATCAAATGAAAGTCAAACACATTTAAACAAAGCTAATTGAATCAAATTATAGTAAAACAGATTCAAACAAACCTAATAGAATCAAATGAAAGTCAAACACATTCAAACAGAGCTAATTGAATCAAATGAAAGTCAAACACATTCAAACACAGCTATTTGAATCAATTGAAAGTCAAATGCTTTCTACAAAGCTAATTAAATCAAATGAAAATCAAAAACATTCCAAAAAAGTCAATTGAATCAAATGAAAGTCAAACACATTCAAACAAACCTAATTGAATCAAATGAAAGTCAAACACATTCAAACAAAGCTAATTGAATCAAATGAAAGTCAAACACATTCAAACAAAGCTGATTAGATCAAATGTAAGCCAAACACATTCAAACAGAGCTTTTTGAATCAAATTAAAGTCAAATGCATTCAACAAAGCTAATTGAATCAAATGAAAGTCAAAAACATCTAAAAAAATCTAATTAAATCAAATGAAAGTCAAACACAATAAAAAAAAGCTAATTAAATCAAATGAAAGTCAAACACATTCAAACAAAGCTATTTGAATTAAATGAAAGTCAAATGCAATCTACAAAGCTAATTGAATCAAATGAAATTTAAACACATTCAAACAAACCTAATAGAATCAAATGAAAGACGAACACATTCAAACAGAGCTAATTGAATCAAATGAAAGTCAAACCCATTCAAAAAGATCTTTTTGAATCAAATAAGGTCAAATGCATTCTACAAACCCAATTGAATCAAATGAAAGTCAAACACATTCAAACAAAGCTAATTGAATCAAATGAAAGACAAACACATTCAAACAGAGCTAATTGAATCAAATGAAAGTCAAACACATTCAAAATGAGCTTTTTGAATCAAATGAAGGTCAAATTTAATCTACTAAGCTAATTGAATCAATTGAAAGTTAAACACATTCAAACAAAGCTATTGTTGTAGCCAAGCCTAACAACTTGGTTATGGACATTTCTTTGGTTCAAGATGTAGCATCATGTATTGGTGCTATGCATTCTATCCATGGGCAACAAGATATTCAATCCCTTGAATTTCTTGTTGTTCTTATTAACTAGTTTATTCTAGTTCTTTTTATGCTTTGAATAAATTGTAAACTTTAGTCATTTTAAGTTTGCAAATTAGTTATATTTTTTCTTAGTTCTTTTTAGCTGATTTTAGTTCGAAAAATATTGTCACATTCACACAAAAGTACAAGTGCAAAGATACATCAAAATGGCAGCCATTTAAGCTTGGAATCCGAAATTCTTTTACAAGGAATTTCAAAGCTTTGACTTGGGAGTTACAATCAGTTTTCAAAGAGGAATTACAAGCCATTACAAGCCTTAACTTCAGCCTTTAAGTGGCCGTTGATATCAGTCAACATTGGAGCATCTTAAGCCTTAATTTCAGCCTTCAATTGGCTGTTTATTTCAGTCAGCTTTTGGAGCAACTAAAAGGCGTCCAAGTACACCCTTGTCCACATACATTCAAGCTAATTTCAAGGCTTGAACCAAGGAGGAGTTACACTTCTTTGCTGTTTGAATTTGGGCGTGAAAATTTGAGGAAATACATCTCCAACTTGCTGCTTGGATGGGCGTGAATTAAGGGGAATTACACTCTCTTAATTCTGATTTTATTTCAGCCTTAATTTGGAGGTTATAAGCCACCATTTTCTCTTTGATGTATCTAGTTAAATAAGGCTTCTTTTAATAATGTATCTAGACAACAAAAAACTGAGTTGTACTTAGCTTTAGCTTAGGCGTGTAACAAGTGAGCTGAACAGCCACTTAAGTTAGCTTGTACTTAAGGATGCTTGTTTACTATAAATAGCAAGCAAATGTGAATGAAAAAAATCAGATTATTAAAAACAAAAAACTTGTCTTACATTCGTTTCTTGGATTAGAAACAAAAACCTGAAATTCTTGGATTTGGAATTTCGTTTCCTTTGCTTAGTTAGCTAGTTTAGGCTACTAGTTGGCTTGTGATCTTAGGAATCCAAAACGTTTCTTAGTGGTGTGACTTTATCTAAGAAGCCTTTGGTTCTTTAGCATTATCCATCCCTTGGTTTATCCCTTGTGTATTTCGAGTGTTACTCCAAATATACAACAGCTATTTGAATGAAATGTAAGTCAAACACATTCAAACAGAGCTTTTTGAATCAAATGAAAGTCAAATGCATTCAACAAAGCTAATTGAATCAAATTAAAGTCAAAAACATCCAAAAAACCTAATTAAATCAAATAAAAGTCAATCACATTCAGACAAAGCTTTTTGAATCAAATGAAAGTCAAATGCATTCTACAAAGCTAATTAAATCAAATGAAAGTCAAACACATTCAAACAAAGCTATTTGTATCAAATGAAAGTCAAATGCATTCTACAAAGCTAATTGAATCAAATGAAAGTCAAACACAATCAAACAAAGCTAATTGAATCAAATGTAAGTCAAACACATTCAAACAGAGCTTTTTGAATCAAACAAAACTCAAATGCATTAAACAAAGCTAGTTGAATCAAACAAAAGTAAAAAAACATCTAAAAAAATCTAATTAAATCAAATGAAAGTCAAACACATTCAGACAAAGCTATTTGAATCAAATGAAAGTCAAATGCATTCTACAAATCTAATTGACTCAAATGAAAGTAAAAAACATCTAAAAAATTCAAATTAAATCAATAAAAGGTCAAACACATTCAAACAAAACTATTTGAATCAAGTGAAAGTCAAAAGCATTCTATAAAGCTAATTGAATCAAATGAAAGTCAAACACATTCAAACAAAGCTAATTGAATCAAATGAAAGTAAACACCTTCAAACAAACCTAATTGAATCAAATGAAAGTAAAAGATATTCAAACAGAGCTAATTGAATCAAATGAAAGTTAAACAAATCTAATTGAATCAAATGTAAGTCAAACACATTCAAACAAAGCTAATTGAATCAAATGTAAGTCAAACACATTCAAACAGTGCTTTTTGAATCAAATGAAAGTCAAATGCATTCAACAAAGATAATTGAATCAAATGAATGTCAAAAAAATCTAAAAAAACCTAATTAAATCAAATGAAAGTCAAACACATTCAAACAAAGCTATTTGAATCAAATGAAAGTAAAATGCATTCTACAAATCTATTTGAATCAAATTGAAGTAAAAAACAATCGAACAAAGCCAATTGAATCCAATGAAAGTCAAACACATTCAAACAAAGCTTTTTGAATCAAATGAAAGTCAAATTCATTCAACAAAGCTAATTGAATCAAACGAAAGTCAAAAACATCTGCAAAAATCTAATTAAATCAAATGAAAGTCAAACACATTCAGACAAAGCTATTTGAATCAACTGAAAGTCAAATGCATTCTACAAATCTAATTGAATCAAATGAAAGTAAAAAACATCTAAAAAATTCAAATTAAATCAATAAAAGGTCAAACACATTCAAACAAAACTATTTGAATCAAATGAAAGTCAAAAGCATTCTATAAAGCTAATTGAATCAAATGAAAGTCAAACACTTTCAAACAAAGCTAATTGAATCAAATGAAAGTAAAACACATTCAAACAAACCTAATTGAATCAAATGAAAGTCAAGGACATTCAAACAGAGCTAATTGAATCAAATGAAAGTCAAACACATTCAAACAAAGCTAATTGAATCAAATGTAAGTCAAACATATTCAAACAGAGCTTTTTGAATCAAACAAAACTCAAATGCATTCAACAAAGCTAATTGAATCAAACGAAAGCCAAAAACATCTACAAAAATCTAATTAAATCAAATGAAAGTCAAACACATTCAGACAAAGCTATTTAAATCAAATGAAAGTCAAATGCATTCTACAAATCTAATTGACTCAAATGAAAGTAAAAAAACATCTTAAAAATTCAAATTAAATCAATAAAAGGTAAAACACATTCAAACAAAACTATTTGAATCAAGTGAAAGTCAAATGCATTCTATAAAGCTAATTGAATCAAATGAAAGTCAAACACATTCAAACAAAGCTAATTAAATCAAATGAAAGTAAAACACATTCAAACAAACCTAATTGAATCAAATGAAAGTTAAAGATATTCAAACAGAGCTAATTGAATCAAATGAAAGTCAAACACATTCAAACAAAGCTAATTGAATCAAATGTAAGTCAAAAACATTCAAACAGAGCTTTTTGAATCAAACAAAACTCAAATGCATTCAACAAAGCTAATTGAATCAAACGAAAGTCAAAAACGTCTAAAAAAATCTAATTAAATCAAATGAAAGTCAAACACATTCAGACAAAGCTATTTGAATCAAATGAAAGTCAAATGCATTCTACAAATCTAATTGACTCAAATGAAAGTAAAAAAACATCTTAAAAATTCAAATTAAATCAATAAAAGGTCAAACACATTCAAACAAAACTATTTGAATCAAGTGAAAGTCAAATGCATTCTATAAAGCTAATTGAATCAAATGAAAGTCAAACACATTCAAACAAAGCTAATTAAATCAAATGAAAGTAAAACACATTCAAACAAACCTAATTGAATCAAATGAAAGTTAAAGATATTCAAACAGAGCTAATTGAATCAAATAAAAGTCAAACACATTCAAACAAAGCTAATTGAATCAAATGTAAGTCAAAAACATTCAAACAGAGCTTTTTGAATCAAACAAAACTCAAATGCATTCAACAAAGCTAATTGAATCAAACGAAAGTCAAAAACATCTAAAAAAATCTAATTAAATCAAATGAAAGTCAAACACATTCAGACAAAGCTATTTGAATCAAATGAAAGTCAAATGCATTCTACAAATCTAATTGACTCAAATGAAAGTAAAAAAACATCTTAAAAATTCAAATTAAATCAATAAAAGGTCAAACACATTCAAACAAAACTATTTGAATCAAGTGAAAGTCAAATGCATTCTATAAAGCTAATTGAATCAAATGAAAGTCAAACACATTCAAACAAAGCTAATTAAATCAAATGAAAGTAAAACACATTCAAACAAACCTAATTGAATCAAATGAAAGTTAAAGATATTCAAACAGAGCTAATTGAATCAAATGAAAGTCAAACACATTCAAACAAAGCTAATTGAATCAAATGTAAGTGAAACACATTCAAACAGAGCTTTTTGAATAAAATGAAAATCAAATGCATTTAACAAAGCTATTTGATGTGGATTTAAACCCCTTAACCTAATAAAGAATCTAAAATCACACAATTAACACAAGCCCTTCGAATTCCCTAAGAAAATCGAACAACTTAAGAATAACGGATCGGATATGACTTTGAAAACGACCACTCCTGGAACGAATTCAACGCCTCTCAAATTACCTAGACCACTCCTGGAACTAAGTACTTTGATGAACAAAACTTAGACTACTCCTAGAACTAAGAATTGAACGTTCTATTTATCAAAACAACTCCTTGAATTGAAAATTAGCAAAAGAATTTGTAAGCAATTAAGCAAAACAAACAATTAACTTGTATTGAATTTTCTGGTTGTGTGTCCTTTGAAGACCCACGAAAATAACTATTTATAGGCCTCAAAAGAGGTCTCCTAGTCCTCCTAGAAGTAGGAGATCTAACCTAGATAGGATTCTAATAATCCTACATAAGATAGAATTTCCAATCCCATTAAAGATAAGATTGCTAGGTAGTTTAGTCCTAATCAAACTCTAACTAACTAAAAACTTTCCTAATCATCTTAGGAAGTTTATAGCAACTAAAAGACAGAAAATAAACTTTTCCTAAGTGCTTAAACCAAGAAAAACCCTTTCAAGTGAAAGGTAAAAACTTGCAAGCAAAACTCTAGAAAAAAAAACTAAGTTAGGAAAATCTTTCTTTTCGTACTGCCGCCGAACCACCACCTCACGCGCCGCCATCATCGACACGCGCCCCACCGCCGTGTAGCTGGACTCAGGCCGGAGCTAGGGAGCCGGCGCGTGGCACCCAGATCGGCGCGTCGCCGCCGCTGCCGTCGTCGGAACCCAACTGGTCCTTGACTTCTTCTTCAATGGCTGCGCATGTTAACCATTCTTGATTCTTTACTCCAAGCTCGAACCCTTTTGGCCTTAAAACCAATATGATTGGCTCTTCAAAAGAATTTCCCTCTTGATTCACATCATTCTCCCCTTCTTCAAAAGAATTTGTCCTCAAATTCGCATCATCCATGTAAGGAGAACAATTCCATGAAACCATCCAAATTCGACGAATACAAGCCAAAAGAACTATTACCTCAACGCTAACAATTTTAAGCAATGTAACAACATCACCACGAGCAAGGCAATATTTTAGAAACAACCAATTCTCAATTTGGTCCTTGGTCTTTGAATTTGACCATAAGAACACTTTAGGCTTCATAAATTCTTTCTCATGCATGACTAATAATTTCTTCTCTTTATTCATGCCCAATGAATCCACCACTTCTAAAGAAACCATTAAATTATTTTCTTGATTCACGAATGGCTCCTCAATAGTATCAAAAACCTTTTCCGACACCACCATTGGTAGATCATTATGAATAATCTGATCTTGAACAACGTCACACACAATTGGAACATCAATTGTTTCACTCACCTTTTCTTCGAGCTCTTTAGCACCTACATGTTCCTCTTCCTTATCCTTTTGACAATCTTCCTCCATCTCTTTAACTTTAACGCGGCATGGAATAATAGTTAAAGGAATAAGTTTGAACCTCTTGTTTCCCACCTTGACCGAATATGTGTTGGCCACACCATCATGTATAACATGTCGATCAAATTGCCATGGTCTTCCTAAAAGAATGTGACAAGCACTCATAGGAATCACATCGCACCATAATTCTTCCTTATAATTGCCAATGGAGAAATTCACCAAAGCTTGTTGTTCTACATGAAAACCCATAGAATCATCTAGCCAACCCAACTTATATGGTTTTTCATGATCTCTTGTAGGAAGTTGGAGTTTAGTAACCATCTCTGTAGACGCTACATTGGTACACGAACCACTATCAATGATCACCCTACAAGTTCTATCACCAACTTTGCATCGAGTATGAAACAAACTATCTCGTTGACCTTGATTAGAATTAGCTTCAGCATGTAAATTCAGTCGTACCATAAGCACACTTTTGTTACTAAAGCCAAAATCTACGTTATCATCTTCATGTTTTTTCTTCTTTTTATGACCTTGAAGTAACTTTGCGAATTCATCCATAGATTTTCGGATCTCTTCCTCCATAAGTATAAGATAAAAACAGGCCTAATAGGACCCTACCCTCACAGGTAATTCCCTCAAAAGATCACAGCACAACTTCGAATAAAAACGCACACACAAAAACAAGGAGCATTTAATCGGACCAAACTGACACCGTTGCGGAAAAACAGTCCAGTTTAATAGCAAACGACAACCAAAAATTCCGAAATTTTACAGGCAGAAATTAGACAAAATTTCACCCAAAATCAAAAAAAGAATCACCTGAAAAGTCCTTGTAACGAAGGAGAACGAGCCTTCTGAAGTTGACAGAAAAACTGGTTATCCGAGAACAAGTGCGCCTTGTAAGAACGAGTTGTGGAACGATCAAAATCTCCCCAAATCTGATACCAATTTGATGTGGATTTAAACCCTTTAACCTAATAAAGAATCTAAAATCACACAATTAACACAAGCCCTTCGAATTCCCTAAGAAAATCGAACAACTTAAGAATAACGGATCGGATATGACTTTGAAAACGACCACTCCTGGAACGAATTCAACGCCTCTCAAATTACCTAGACCACTCCTGGAACTAAGTACTTTGATGAACAAAACTTAGAATACTCCTAGAACTAAGAATTGAACGTTCTAATTATCAAAACAACTCCTTGAATTGAAAATTAGCAAAAGAATTTGTAAGCAATTAAGCAAAACAAACAATTAACTTGTATTGAATTTTCTGGTTGTGTGTCCTTTGAAGACCCACGAAAATAACTATTTATAGGCCTCAAAAGAGGTCTCCTAGTCCTCCTAGAAGTAGGAGATCTAACCTAGATAGGATTCTAATAATCCTACATAAGATAGAATTTCCAATCCCATTAAAGATAAGATTGCTAGGTAGTTTAGTCCTAATCAAACTCTAACTAACTAAAAACTTTCCTAATCATCTTAGGAAGTTTATAGAAACTAAAAGACAGAAAATAAACTTTCCTAAGTGCTTAAACCAAGAAAAACCCTTTCAAGTGAAAGGTAAAAACTTGCAAGCAAAACTCTAGAAAAAAAAAATAAGTTAGGAAAATCTTTCTTTTCGTTACTGCCGCCGAACCACCACCTCACGCGCCGCCATCATCGACACGCGCCCCACCGCCGTGTAGCTGGACTCAGGCCGGAGCTAGGGAGCCGGCGCGTGGCACCCAGATCGGCGCGTCGCCGCCGCTGCCGTTGTCGGAACCCAACTGGTCCTTGACTTCTTCTTCAATGGCTGCGCATGTAACCATTCTTGATTCTTTACTCCAAGCTCGAACCCTTTTGGCCTTAAAACCAATATGATTGGCTCTTCAAAAGAATTTCCCTCTTGATTCACATCACTAATTGAATCAAATGAAAGTAAAAAACATCTAAAAAACCTAATTAAATCAAATGAAAGTCAAACACATTCAAACAAAGCTATTTGAATCAAATGAAAGTCAAATGCATTCTACAAAGCTAATTGAATCAAATGGAAGTAAAAAACATTCGAACAAAGCCAAATGAATCCAATGAAAGTCAAACACATTCTAACAAAGTTTTGAATCAAATAAAAGTCAAATGCATTCAACAAAGCTAATTGAATCAAATGAAAGTCAAAAGTAGGTAAATAAATCTAATTATAACAAATGAAAGTCAAACACAATAAAAAAAGCTAATTAAATCAAATGAAAGTCAAACACAATCAAACAAAGCTATTTGAATTAACTGAAAGTCAAATGCATTCTACAAAGCTAATTGAATCAAATGAAAGTTAAACGCATTGAAACAAACCTAATAGAATCAAATGAAAGACGAACACATTCAAACAGAGCTAATTGAATCAAATGAAAGTCAAATGCATTCTATAAACCTAATTGAATCAAATGAAAGTCAAAACACATTTAAACAAAGCTAATTGAATCAAATTATAGTAAAACACATTCAAACAAACCTAATAGAATCAAATGAAAGTCAAACACAATTAAACAGAGCTAATTGAATCAAATGAAAGTCAAACACATTCAAACACAGCTATTTGAATCAATTAAAAGTCAAATGCTTTCTACAAAGCTAATTGAATCAAATGAAAGTCAAAAACATTCCAAAAAAGCCAATTGAATCAAATGAAAGTCAAACACATTCAAACAAACCTAATTGAATCAAATGAAATTCAAACACATTCAAACAAAGCTAATTGAATCAAATGAAAGTCAAACACATTCAAACAAAGCTGATTAGATCAAATGTAAGTCAAACACATTCAAATAGAGCTTTTTGAATCAAATTAAAGTCAAATGCATTCAACAAAGCTAATTGAATCAAACGAAAGTTAAAAATAGGTAAATAAATCTAATTAAAACAAATGAAAGTCCAACACAATAAAAAAAGCTAATTAAATCAAATGAAAGTCAAACACATTCAAACAAAGATATTTGAATTAACTGAAAGTCAAATGCAATCTACAAAGCTAATTGAATCAAATGAATGTTAAACGCATTCAAACAAACCTAATAGAATCAAATGAAAGACGAACACATTCAAACAGAGCTAATTGAATCAAATGAAAGTCAAACACATTCAAACACAGCTATTTGAATCAATTGAAAGTCAAATGCTTTCTACAAAGCTAATTGAATCAAATGAAAGTCAAAAACATTCCAAAAAAGCCAATTGAATCAATTGATAGTCAAACACATTCAAACAAACCTAATTGAATCAAATGAAATTCAAACACATTCAAACAAAGCTAATTGAATCAAATGAAAGTCAAACACATTCAAACAAAGCTGATTAGATCAAATGTAAGTCAAACACATTCAAATAGAGCTTTTGAATCAAATTAAAGTCAAATGCATTCAACAAAGCTAATTGAATCAAACGAAAGTTAAAAATAGGTAAATAAATCTAATTAAAACAAATGAAAGTCCAACACAATAAAAAAAGCTAATTAAATCAAATGAAAGTCAAACACATTCAAACAAAGCTATTTGAATTAACTGAAAGTCAAATGCAATCTACAAAGCTAATTGAATCAAATGAAAGTTAAACGCATTCAAACAAACCTATTAGAATCAAATGTAAGTCAAACACATTCAAATTGAGCTTTTGAATCAAATGAAAGTCAAATGCATTCAACAAAGCTAATGAATCAAATGAAAGTCAAACACATTCAAACACAGCTATTTGAATCAAATGAAAGTCAAATGCTTTCTACAAAGCTAATTGAATCAAATGAAAGTCAAAAACATTCCAAAAAGCCAATTGAATCAAATGAAAGTCAAACACATTCAAACAAACCTAATGAATCAAATGAAAGTCAAAGACATTCAAACAGAGCTAATTGAATCAAATGAAAGACAAACACATTCAAACATAGCTAATTGAATCAAATGAAAGTCAAAACACATTCAAAATGAGCTTTCTGAATCAAATAAAGGTCAAATTAATCTATAAAGCTAATTGAATCAAATGAAAGTCAAACACATTCAAACAACGCTATTTGAATTAACTGAAAGTCAAATGCAATCTACAAAGCTAATTGAATCAAATGAAAGTTAAACGCATTCAAACAAACCTATTAGAATCAAATGAAAGACGAACACATTCAAACAGAGCTAATTGAATCAAATGAAAGTCAAATGCATTCGATAAAGCTAATTGAATCAAATGAAAGTCAAACACATTTAAACAAAGCTAATTGAATCAAATTATAGTAAAACACATTCAAACAAACCTAATAGAATCAAATGAAAGTCAAACACATTCAAACAAGCTAATTGAATCAAATGAAAGTCAAACACATTCAAACACAGCTATTGAATCAATGAAAGTCAAATGCATTCTACAAAGCTAATTGAATCAAATGAAAGTCAAAAACATTCCAAAAAGCCAATTGAATCAAATGAAAGTCAAACACATTCAAACAAACCTAATTGAATCAAATGAAATTCAAACACATTCAAACAAAGCTAATTGAATCAAATGAAAGTCAAACACATTCAAACACAGCTATTTGAATCAATTGAAAGTCAAATGCTTTCTACAAAGCTAATTGAATCAAATGAAAGTCAAAAACATTCCAAAAAAGCCAATTGAATCAAATGAAAGTCAAACACATTCAAACAAACCTAATTAAATCAAATGAAATTCAAACACATTCAAACAAAGCTAATTGAATCAAATGAAAGTCAAAAACATTCAAACAAAGCTAATTGAATCAAATGTAAGTCAAAACATTTAAATTGAGCTTTTTGAATCAAATGAAAGTCAAACACATCCAAACAAAGCTGATTAGATCAAATGTAAGTCAAACACATTCAAACAGAGCTTTTTGAATCAAATTAAAGTCGAATGCATTCGACAAAGCTAATTGAATCAAACGAAAGTCAAAAACATTTAAAAAAATCTAATTAAATCAAATGAAAGTCAAACACATTCAGATAAAGCTATTTGAATCAAATGAAATTCAAATGCATTCTACAAATCTAATTGAATCAAATGAAAGTAAAAACATCTAAAAAAATCAAATTAAATCAATAAAAGGTCAAACACATTCAAACAAAACTATTGAATCAAATGAAAGTTAAAAGCATTCTATAAAGCTAATTGAATCAAATGAAAGTCAAACACATTCAAACAAAGATATTTGAATTAACTGAAAGTCAAATGCAATCTACAAAGCTAATTGAATCAAATGAATGTTTAAACGCATTCAAACAAACCTAATAGAATCAAATGAAAGACGAACACATTCAAACAGAGCTAATGAATCAAATGAAAGTCAAACACATTCAAACACAGCTATTTGAATCAATGAAAGTCAAATGCTTTCTACAAAGCTAATTGAATCAAATGAAAGTCAAAAACATTCCAAAAAGCCAATTAAATCAATTGATAGTCAAACACATTCAAACAAACCTAATTGAATCAAATGAAATTCAAACACATTCAAACAAAGCTAATTGAATCAAATGAAAGTCAAACACATTCAAACAAAGCTGATTAGATCAAATGTAAGTCAAACACATTCAAATAGAGCTTTTTGAATCAAATTAAAGTCAAATGCATTCAACAAAGCTAATTGAATCAAACGAAAGTTAAAAATAGGTAAATAAATCTAATTAAAACAAATGAAAGTCCAACACAATAAAAAAAAGCTAATTAAATCAAATGAAAGTCAAAACACATTCAAACAAAGCTATTTGAATTAACTGAAAGTCAAATGCAATCTACAAAGCTAATTGAATCAAATGAAAGTTAAACGCATTCAAACAAACCTATTAGAATCAAATGTAAGTCAAACACATTCAAATTGAGCTTTTGAATCAAATGAAAGTCAAATGCATTCAACAAAGCTAATTGAATCAAATGAAAGTCAAACACATTCAAACACAGCTATTTGAATCAAATGAAAGTCAAATGCTTTCTACAAAGCTAATTGAATCAAATGAAAGTCAAAAACATTCCAAAAAAGCCAATTGAATCAAATGAAAGTCAAACACATTCAAACAAACCTAATTGAATCAAATGAAAGTCAAAGACATTCAAACAGAGCTAATTGAATCAAATGAAAGACAAACACATTCAAACATAGCTAATTGAATCAAATGAAAGTCAAACACATTCAAAATGAGCTTTTTGAATCAAATAAAGGTCAAATTTAATCATAAAGCTAATTGAATCAAATGAAAGTCAAACACATTCAAACAAAGCTATTTGAATTAACTGAAAGTCAAATGCATTCTACAAAGCTAATTGAATCAAATGAAAGTTAAACGCATTCAAACAAAACCTATTAGAATCAAATGAAAGACGAACACATTCAAACAGAGCTAATTGAATCAAATGAAAGTCAAATGCATTCTATAAAGCTAATTGAATCAAATGAAAGTCAAACACATTTAAACAAAGCTAATTGAATCAAATTATAGTAAAACACATTCAAACAAACCTAATAGAATCAAATGAATGTCAAACACAATTAAACAGAGCTAATGAATCAAATGAAAGTCAAACACATTCAAACACAGCTATTGAATCAATTGAAAGTCAAATGCTTTCTACAAAGCTAATTGAATCAAATGAAAGTCAAAAACATTCAAAAAAGCCAATTGAATCAAATGAAAGTCAAACACATTCAAACAAACCTAATGAATCAAATGAAATTCAAACACATTCAAACAAAGCTAATTGAATCAAATGAAAGTCAAAAACATTCAAACAAAGCTAATTGAATCAAATGTAAGTCAAACACATTTAAATTGAGCTTTTGAATCAAATGAAAGTCAAACACATCCAAACAAAGCTAATTAGATCAAATGTAAGTCAAACACATTCAAACAGAGCTTTGAATCAAATAAAGTCAAATGCATTCGACAAAGCTAATTGAATCAAACGAAAGTCAAAAACATTAAAAAAATCTAATTAAATCAAATGAAAGTCAAACACATTCAGAAAAGCTATTTGAATCAAATGAAAGTCAAATGCATTCTACAAATCTAATTGAATCAAATGAAAGTAAAAAACATCTAAAAAAATCTAATTAAATCAATAAAAGGTCAAACACATTCAAACAAAACTATTTGAATCAAATGAAAGTTAAAAGCATTCTATAAAGCTAATTGAATCAAATGAAAGTCAAACACTTCAAACAAAGCTAATTGAATCAAATAAAGGTCAAATTTAATCTACAAAGTAATTGAATCAAATGAAAGTCAAACACATTCAAA